>OU342742.1:502134014-502381584 GCA_910589775.1 Avena eriantha
GAAGCGACATGCAATGACTTATGTGGTTTGTTTAGAAGAACACACATGCAATGACACTACGTGTGGTTCATGAAAAGAACAGACATGCAATGACACTGGTGGATCCTTATGTGGCTTGTTTAGAGGGACAGACATGCAATGACACTGGTTGTGGTTCATGAATGAAACACACATCCAATGACACTGGTGGATCCTTATGTGGTTCATGAAAAGAACAGATATGTAGTGACACCGGTGGATCCTTTTGTGGTTTGTCAAGAGGAACACACATCCAATGACACTGGGTGTGGTTCATGAAAAGAACAGACATGCAATGACACTAGTGGATCCTTATGTGGTTTGTGAAAAGAATAGACATGCGATGAAACTGGTGGAACCTTACGTGGTTCATGAAAAGAACTGACATGCAATGACACTAGGTGTGGTTCATGAAAAGAATGGAAATGCAATGACACTGGTGGATCCATGTGTGGTTTATGGAAGTAAAAGACATGCAATGACTCTAGCTGTGGTTCATGAAAAGAACATACATGCAATGACACCGGTGGATCCACGTGTGGTTCATGAGAAGAACATACATCCAATGACACTGGTGGATGCTTATGTGGTTCATGTAAGGAACATACATGAAGTAACATCGGTGGATCCTTATGTGGGTCATGAAAAAAACTGACATGCAATGACACTGGGTGGGGTTCATGAAAAGAACAGACATGCAATGACACTGGTGGATCCATGTGTGGTTTATGGAAGTAATAGACATGCAATGTCTCTAGCTATGGTTCATGAAAAGAATAGACATGCAATGACTTATGTGGTTTGTTTAGAATAACACACATGCAATGACACTGGGTGTGGTTCATGAAAGGAACAGACATGCAATGACACTGGTGGATACTTATGTGGTTTGTTTATAGGAACATACATGCAATGACACTAGGTGTGGTTCATGAAAAGAACACACATCCAATGACACTGGTGGATCCTTGTGTGGTTCATGAAAAGAATAGATATGCAGTGACACCGGTGGATGCTTATATGGTTTGTCTAGAGGAACACACATGCAATGACATTGGGTGTGGTTCATGAAAAGAGCAGACATGCGGCGACACCGGTGGATCCTTATGTGGTTTGTCTAGAGGAACACACATGCAATGACACTAGTGGATCCTTATGTGGTTCATGAAAAGAACAGACATGCAATGACACTGGGTGTGGTTCATGAAAAGAAGAGACATGCAATGACACTGGTGGATCCATGTGTGGTTTATGGAAGTAACAGACATGCAATGACTCTAGTTGTGGTTCATGAAAAGAACAGACATGCAATGACTTATTTGATTTGTTTAGAAGAGCACACATGCAATGACACTGTGTGTGGTTCATGAAAAGAACAGACATGCAATGACACTGGTGGATCCATGTGTGGTTTATCGAAGTAACAGACATGCAATGACTCTAGCTATGGTTCATGAAAAGAACAGACATGCAATGGCTTATGTGGTTTGTTTAGAAGAACACACATGCAATGACATTGGGTGTGGTTCATCAAAAGAACATACATGAAATGACACTGGTGGATCCTTATGTGGTTTGTTTAGAGGAACAAACATGCAATGACACTTGGTGTGGTTCATGAAAAGAACACACATCCAATGACACTGGTGGATCCTTGTGTGGTTCATGAAAAGAATTGATATGCAGTGACACCGGTGGATCCTTATGTGGTTTGTCTAGAGGAACACACATGCAATGCCATTGGGTGTGGTTCATGAAAATAACAGACATGCGGTGACACTCGTGGATCCTTATGTGGTTTGTCTACAGGAACACACATGCAATGACACTGGTGGATCCTTATGTGGTTCATGACAAGAATAGACATGCAATGACACTGGGTGTGGTTCATGAAAAGAAGAGACATGCAATGACACTGGTGGATCCATGTGTGGTTTATGGAAGTAACAGACATGCAATGATTCTAGTTGTGGTTAATGAAAAGAACAGACATGCAATGACTTATTTGATTTGTTTAGAAGAGCACACATGCAATGACACTATGTGTGGTTCATGAAATGAACATACAGGCAATGACACTGGTGGATCCTTATGTGGTTTGTTTAGAGGAACAAACATGCAATGACACTGGGTGTGGTTCATGAAAAGAACACACATCCAATGACACCTGTGGATTCCTAAGGTGGTTTGTCTTGATGAACAAACATGCAATGACACTGAGTGTGGTTCATGAAAAGAACAGACATGCAATGACTTATGTGGTTTATTTAGAAGAACACACATGCAATGACACTACGTGTGGTTCATGAAAAGAACAGACATGCAATGACACTGGTGAATCCTTATGTGGTTTGTTTAGAGGGACAAACATGCAATGACACTAGTTGTGGTTCATGAATAAAACACACATCCAATGACACTGGTGGATCCTTATGTGGTTCATGAAAAGAACAGACATGAAGTGACACCGGTGGATCCTTTTGTGGTTTGTCTAGAGGAACACACATGCACTGACACTGCGTGTGGTTCATGAAAAGAACAGACATGCAATGACACTGGTGGATCCTTATGTGGTTTGTGAGAAGAATAGACATGCAATGACACTTGTGGATCCTTATGTGGTTCTTGAGAATAACAGACATGCAATGACACCGGTGGATCCATGTGTGGTTTATGGAAGTAACAGACATGCAATGACTCTAGATGTGGTTCATGAAAAGAACAGACATGCAATGACACTGGTCGATCCATGTGTGGTTCATGAGAAGAACACACATACAATGACACTGATGGATCCTTATGTGGTTCATGAAATGAACAGACATGGAGTAACATTGGTGGATCATTGTGTGGTTTGTCTAGAGTAACACACATGCAATGACACTGGGTTTGGTTGATGAAAAGAATAGACATGCAATGACAGTGGTGGATCCTTATGTGGTTTCTGAAAAGAATAGACATGCGATGACACTGGTGGAACCTTACGTGGTTCATGAAAAGAACTGACATGCAATGACACTAGGTGTGGTTCATGAAAAGAATGGAAATTCAATGACACTGGTGGATCCATGTGTGGTTTATGGAAGTAACAGACATGCAATGACTCTAGCTGTGGTTCATGAAAAGAACATACATGCAATGACACCGGTGGATCCACGTGTGGTTCATGAGAAGGACATACATCCAATGACACTGGTGGATGCTTATGTGGTTCATGTAAGGAACATACATGAAGTAACATCGGTGGATCCTTATGTGGTTCATGAAAAGAACTGACATGCAATGACACTGGGTGGGGTTCATGAAAAGAACAGACATGCAATGACACTGGTGGATCCATGTGTGGTTTATGGAAGTAATAGACATGCAATGTCTCTAGCTATGGTTCATGAAAAGAATAGACATGCAATGACTTATGTGGTTTGTTTAGAAGAACACACATGCAATGACACTGGGTGTGGTTCATGAAAATAACAGACATGCAATGACACTGGTGGATACTTATGTGGTTTGTTTATAGGAACATACATGCAATGACACTAGGTGTGGTTCATGAAAAGAACACACATCCAATGACACTGGTGGATCCTTGTGTGGTTCATGAAAAGAATAGATATGCAGTGACACCGGTGGATGCTTATATGGTTTGTCTAGAGGAACACACATGCAATGACATTGGGTGTGGTTCATGAAAAGAGCAGACATGCGGCGACACCGGTGGATCCTTATGTGGTTTGTCTAGAGGAACACACATGCAATGACACTGGTGGATCCTTATGTGGTTCATGACAAGAACAGACATGCAATGACACTGGGTGTGGTTCATGAAAAGAAGAGACATGCAATGACACTGGTGGATCCATGTGTGGTTTATGGAAGTAACAGACATGCAATGATTCTAGTTGTGGTTAATGAAAAGAACAGACATGCAATGACTTATTTGATTTGTTTAGAAGAGCACACATGCAATGACACTATGTGTGGTTCATGAAATGAACATACATGCAATGACACTGGTGGATCCTTATGTGGTTTGTTTAGAGGAACAAACATGCAATGACACTGGGTGTGGTTCATGAAAAGAACACACATCCAATGACACCTGTGGATTCCTAAGGTGGTTTGTCTTGATGAACACACATGCAATGACACTGAGTGTGGTTCATGAAAAGAACAGACATGCAATGACTTATGTGGTTTGTTTAGAAGAACACACATGCAATGACACTACGTGTGGTTCATGAAAAGAACAGACATGCAATGACACTGGTGAATCCTTATGTGGTTTGTTTAGAGGGACAAACATGCAATGACACTAGTTGTGGTTCATGAATAAAACACACATCCACTGACACTGGTGGATCCTTATGTGGTTCATGAAAAGAACAGACATGCAGTGACACCGGTGGATCCTTTTGTGGTTTGTCTAGAGGAACACACATGCACTGACACTGCGTGTGGTTCATGAAAAGAACAGACATGCAATGACACTGGTGGATCCTTATGTGGTTTGTGAGAAGAATAGACATGCAATGACACTTGTGGATCCTTATGTGGTTCTTGAGAATAACAGACATGCAATGACACCGGTGGATCCATGTGTGGTTTATGGAAGTAACAGACATGCAATGACTCTAGATGTGGTTCATGAAAAGAACAGACATGCAATGACACTGGTCGATCCATGTGTGGTTCATGAGAAGAACACACATACAATGACACTGATGGATCCTTATGTGGTTCATGAAATGAACAGACATGAAGTAACATTGGTGGATCATTGTGTGGTTTGTCTAGAGTAACACACATGCAATGACACTGGGTTTGGTTGATGAAAAGAATAGACATGCAATGACACTGGTGGATCCTTATGTGGTTTCTGAAAAGAATAGACATGCGATGACACTGGTGGAACCTTACGTGGTTCATGAAAAGAACTGACATGCAATGACACTAGGTGTGGTTCATGAAAAGAATAGACATGCAATGACACTGGTGGATCCATGTGTGGTTTATGGATGTAACAGACATGCAATGACTCTAGCTGTGGTTCATGAAAAGAACATACATGCAATGACACCGGTGGATCCACGTGTGGTTCATGAGAAGAACACACATCCAATGACACTGGTGGATGCTTATGTGGTTCAGGAAAGGAACATACATGAAGTAACACCGGTGGATCCTTATGTGGTTCATGAAAAGAACTGACATGCAATGACACTTGGTGTGGTTCATGAAAAGAATAGACATGCAATGACACTGGTGGATCCATGTGTGGTTTAAGGAAGTAACAAACATGAAATGTCTCTATCTATGGTTCATGAAAAGAATAGACATGCAATGACTTATGTAGTTTGTTTAGAAGAACACACATGCAATGACACTGGGTGTGGTTCATGAAAAGAACAGACATGCAATGACACTGGTGGATACTTATGTGGTTTGTTTAGAGGAACAGACATGCAATGACACTAGGTGTGGTTCATGAAAAGAACACACATCCAATGACACTGGTGGATCCTTGTGTGGTTCATGAAAAGAATTGATATGCAGTGACACCGGTGGATCCTTATGTGATTTGTCTAGAGGAACACACATGCAATGCCATTGGGTGTGGTTCATGAAAAGAACAGACATGCGGTGACACTGGTGGATCCTTATGTGGTTTGTCTACAGGAACACACATGACATGACACTGGTGGATCCTTATGTGGTTCATGACAAGAACAGACATGCAATGACACTGGGTGTTGTTCATGAAAAGAAGAGACATGCAATGACACTGGTGGATCCATGTGTGGTTTATGGAAGTAACAGACATGCAATGACTCTCGTTGTGGTTCATGAAAAGAACAGACATGTAATGACTTATTTGATTTGTTTAGAAGAGCACACATGCAATGACACTGTGTGTGGTTCATGAAAAGAACAGATATGCAATGACACTGGTGGATCCTTATGTGGTTTTTTTAGAGGAACAAACATGCAATGACGCTGGTGGATCCTTATGTGGTTCATGAAAAGAACAGACATGCAATGACACTGGGTGTGGTTCATGAAAAGTACAGACATGCAATGACACTGGGTGTGGTTCATGAGAAGAACAGACATGCAATGACACCGGTGGATCCATGTGTGGTTTATGGAAGTAACAGACATGCAATGACTCTAGCTTTGGTTCTTGAAAAGAACAGACATGCAATGACACGGGTGGATCCATGTGTGGTTCATGAGAAAAACACACATCCAATGACACTGGTGGATCCTTATGTGGTTCATGAAAAGAACAGACATGTAGTAACACCGATGGATCCTTATGTGGTTCATGAAAAGAACAGACATGCAATGACACTGGGTGTGGTTCATGAAAAGAACACACATCCAATGACACTGGTGGATCCTTATATGGTTCATAAAAAGAAGAGACATGCAGTAACACCGGTGGATCCTTATGTGTTTTGTCTAGAGGAACACACGTGCAATGACATTGGGTTTGGTTCATGAAAAGAACAGACATGCAATCACACTGGATGAAACTGGTGGATCCTTATGTGGTTCATGAAAAAAACTAACATGCAATGACACTGGGTGTGGTTCATGAAAAGAACAGGCATGCAATGACACCGGTGGATCCATGTGTGGTTTATGGAAGTAACAGACATGCAATGACTCTAGCTATGTTCATGAAAAGAACAGACATGCAATGACACTGGTGGATCCATGTGTGGTTCATGAGAAGAACACACATCCAATGACACTGGTGGATCCTTATGTGGTTTGTTTAGAGGAAAAGACATGCAATCACACATGTGGATCCATGTGTGGTTTATGAGAAGAACACACATCCAATGAACTCTAGTGGATCTATCTTGGCACAATTTGATGTATTCCACGATGTATTTCATTGTACAAGACACTTTCCATTTTTATACTACTCAGTTTTGCCCTTGGTTTTATGTGGTACTACTTAGTTTTGCCCCCCTCTCTCTATCTTTCGTAGAATCCCAAAGCTGTGCTAACCCTTTCTGCTACTCCTTGATTGGTTATCACATTTGTCACGCGGATCGTGCACACCAATCATTGATTCTGTGCGATCCAACGATGATCATTGCACACGTCGTGCCCTTGACAGTACAGCGTGAGACAGCACGAACGTCTCCCTCAGCGAGACTTCTACAGGAAGGAACATGATGCCGTCCATGGAAAAAGTCATCGAGCGGTCATGTCAAGTTTAATCAAGTCTGAAAAGCCTACTACTGCTACTACAACACATGCACAGGGAAACAGGGTCATTGAGTGCACGGTTGTTGACGGGACGCTGCAATTTATTACTACTTGATTTTAATAAGACATATCCCATTTTTACGCAGCGCTCTCAATCTCACTTCCAACTGGGTCCTACCGCTAGTAACTTCCATGAGTCAAGGGCCCCCCTCGTGTAGATCTAACATTGATAGAAATTGGTTCCGTGCCACTTGCATGCAGTGGAATCAAGGTCTGCCATGAGCATGTTTTCAATGTAGCTCTAAAGTAGAGATCGTGGCTGTGTCAAAAAAAGGGAACCCAAAAAAGGGTGGAGATCGTGGTAGCCCCCCGCCCACCACACGTGTCCACTCGAGGACTACGAATGGTCTGGTGTTTATAACCCCCCTCGACCATCTTCTTCCATGAGCTCATGTCACTTCCCCCTAGTCTGTGGGCTCCCCGGATTATTCATCCGAGAAATCCCTGTTATGCATATCTCCACGTTCCCATGATTAGTGAGCCGTGGAACATAACCGACAAGTATCATTACAATATCCGAAACATGATAAATTTCAAGACTTACATAAATGCCATTATGGCTACACCATCCTAAGCAGCGGAATATCATCATGCATAGAGCCCAATCGTGCCTCGACCTATAGGCAGCTGACTGGGAAGACGGCCTAGCTCGCTGGACGCCTCTTTAATCTTCTGATGTCGAACCTCTGAAAGTCTGGCCAAGTAAATAGCCAGGGACAAAGCCATGAGTACTTTTGAATGTACTCGCAAACCACCAAGATAAGAGATATAAGGAAATGCAAGTCTGGCTATGGCGAGATAACTCTATCTAGGGTTGTTTTTGCAAACCTGGACTACCTCTTGTAGTTATGGCATCTCCATTTCTTTGTTGAAAAAGAGTTTTGAAAACCTGCCTCTGTTTTATAAGTCAAGACATCCCCATATCTTTGTCGAAAACGAGTTTTGAAAACAGTTTTGGAGTAGAAACCCTTTTTAAACCTCTTCGACCACCTCGAGTCAAAGCAAAGCTTTTGAACTCGTGTTCCCCCAGAACCTTTATCATTTAATTCGTTCTTTCCAAACCAGCAACATTTGGGTACTCCTAGCCAACACCTTTACAACCGTCCTTGACCGTGGACACGGGTATTCGAATAGATTATACTCTGTAGAGTTTGCGCACATTCCGCACAAGAATCAATACATCCGCCGGGATACAACCATGGCCCACTACCACTATAGATGGGGGTCCGGATAATCAAACCTAACCTTTCGCTTGTTGAACCTAGCAAAGGCTGCTTTTCCTTTTGGGTTTGTTCTCCCCAGCAACAAGTATGTGGCTCCCAGCCATAGTCCTGCCTTCCGTACACGCGTATACCCAAGCCACAACTTGGCGTACACCTTAATCTGGTGACTCCACTTCCTTCTGTACCACCTAAGTCATACCGTCCGCGGGAGACCCAATTGTTGCACTGGCACTCCTACCAGAACAGGCTCACTCTTGCCGAAGCAAGCAACATGCTTCAGATCCGAGATCTGGTAGTGCCTTCCCGGAATTCAAGGGATCTCTCCCTATAAGCATGGTATAAGCTGCCTCAGCTAATGCAGACAAACTACGAGCTAAACCCTAGCACCTGGGGTAATGTGGTTGCACAAATAAAATTGTTCCGGTAAAGGCGTAGAACATCCCTTCACTTCCTCATTTCTATTCATCACCATTTCTTTCGTTAAAACATCCGCTTGGAACGATGCCTCTTCCCAAGGGTTTTACAAAGCATTTTTGAAACCTTTGAAGTGGGTAAATCCCAAAACAGTTTATTTTATCAAAGTCGGGGGTTTTCAATGAGGTAGGATGCTAACCATCGTACACTCGTTCTAAAGGGTTAAATTGGTGGGTACATCAGGGTGGTGCCACGAGGGACACAAATTCATAAATTGGAGGAGCCAAGTTATATCGTAGTATTTATAAAACAAGACATGTAGATAAATAATGCAATTTATAAAGAGGATACAATACAGGTAATAAAGAGAGTAGGACAAATATCGGAATTCAGGAATGGAGGCTTGCCTGTGATCAGCAATAAGTCCCTGGACTTCTTTAGATAACCAAGAATACCCAATAAACAATAATAAGAAGTCCCTTCCTTCTTGTCGTCAGACACTCACACTATCGCCGTCATCGAGTATGCATGCAAATAGACAATACCACAATCAATACTAGGCACTCATGCATCAAGCCATATAGAAAACAAACATAAGGAATCCTACTTAACTCAGTAGGTTTTGGGAGGAGTTGGGTATTGATAGTGGAATTACTAAATTGTCATTGTAGTGTTTTTCACTTGGAAGATAGATGTCTAGGATAAATACCATGAACTTGGAGTGGGGTTCTGAGGTCTGTAGGATACCAATGTGTAGCAATGATATCCTCAGATAGGGCTTGAAAAAACAAAACCAACACAAGTGGTTTCACTTGATTATCAATTCCCAAGATTTAATTATGATTTTTATAGTGGTAATAGCTCTAGTTTGAGGGAATAATGCACCAGAAAGGTTCTGGGGCTCCATAAATTATTCCCTTGGGTGGTTAGGTAGGGTTTGATGTACTGAACCACCTAGAGTTGGAATCAAGTCTAAACAATTACCAAAATGCTCTTAATAAGTCATCAAAGGCAGTTCTGTATGGTTTTTCTCCTTTTCACCAGATTATTTCTAAAGAAGCTATTGAGCTGGTTCCAAAGGTATGTGGTATGCATTTAGAATACCTTTCTGTAGGAATTGGATTCACTCATTTTGGAGTTGCCAAACTCCTGGAGTGATTTATTTAGTGAAAATACCACTTACAGAAGTGTTTAAATCACTAGAATTTAACCAGAGCTTAATAAATTCTGAGCTGCTAGGATTTGATAGATACTCATACTAGGACGTACTGGGAGATCGAATCACGTCCATACCACATTTGGTTTGACCTAGAGAATTTATCCAAGGCAGATAAAGGCTATTTTTGTTATTTTTGTTAAAGGCACCCTTCTATTCACCTTAGCATAGGACCTATGCTGGATGATAGGTATATCAAATATCTCTCAGTAGGGCTTTTATTTTCCCCAATTGGAGATGCAAAACTCACTGAGGAAATTAATTAGTGCAACATACACCTTAATGCAGAATAAATTCTAGCCAATAATGGAAATTATTTTTGACTAGGTGTTGCCTCTGCATGTTTGAGAAAACATCAGGGAACTACCAGCAATTTAGATCTTGGCATTTGGACTTGATTTATATTTTGAAAAGGATTTAATCCTACTGGTATTACTATGGATCTGAAATTTTAAAGAAAAAGAAAAGGGGCAGGCTGGGCTGGATCTGGGGCTACTGGGCCGCGCAGAGAGGATTCAGCCCAATGGTGGGCGGCGAGGCGCATGGGAGCCGTGGCTTGAACCTGCCAGGCGGGGCCCGGCGGTTAGAGGGAGCGGGCGGCCGAAGCTGTATCAAGAGATGGTGGCCGTTTGATTAAGTGGAGATGGACGGCGGCGCGTCGTCGTGCTCGATAGAGCTGAGCTCGCGGCAGCTGAAACCCTAGGGGCGGCGAGGCTCGGCCGGGAGGCTCACCTGGGGCTCGAGGGAGGTCGGGGAGGCGGCAGGGCGACGCGGTCGACGACGGCGAGTACATCGAGGGGCGGCACGACGGGGTTGGCCTCCGGGAGGCAGTTCGCGCGATGGAGGCCGAGGGTGACCTCGTCGGAGCTCACTAGCGAGGACGGAGGAGTCGGTCCTGGGAAAAAATAAGCATAGGGTTAGGTGCAGGGCAGGTAGGGAGTCGACCATGCAACATGCAGAGGAGGGGGAGCAAGGGGGAGAGAGCCTTGTTGATTTTTGTTGGAGGCCGAAGCTTCTCCTTCTTCTTCTCCTAGACAGCACAGAGCAGAGGAGAGGGGGTGGAGCCTAGGGAGAGTGAGTGGAGGTGGGAGGGAGCAAATGAGGGCATGGGCTGGCTAGGGGTGGCTTCTAACCTTTATACCAAGGAGGAGAAGTAGATGGTAGAAATGTCCATTTTGGACAAGGGGGAGGGGATAGCTGGCCTGTGGTTGGCCTAGAGGGCGGTGGGGAGGGCTAGGAAAGAGATTGGCTTGGGCAGGGAGGGATAGGGCAGCTATGGTAATTAAAAGTGACAAATCTTGTAAGATTTTCTTGTCTCTCTACTAGTACAAGGGTAGAATGGGCAAGGGTAGGGGTGGAGCTACAGTGGTGTCAACATAGGGTGTGTCCTGGTGCTGACGAGATGCATTGAGCAAGTTTTGATGAGAGTTGGAAGTGGTGTGAGTAATGGATTTGCTTAATTGGCAACTTTGATCAAAATAGATGGTTATGAAGTAGGTCCAAAATGTTGCATTGGACAAAATGAGGAAATGGTACTGGTAGATAGATGAGGTCAAGGTAGACTGCTAGGATTTAATTGAGATTTTTATATGGGGTTTTAGTCCTCATAAATCCATTTATTCAAAAAGGATAGAAGTGGTTTCTAGAAGATCATTTGATATTTTTACATTGGACAAGGTTGGTTTCTGGTTTGAGATCGCCCCAATTGTGAATACACACTTAGGGGAATTTTCCCAAGATTTATTGGGGATTAAAAGTATTTAAAACAATTATTAATCCAATTCAGCCATTTAAGAAAATGGGCAAAAAGAAATAATAAAGCTCTTCAAAAATATTTATTTTTGAATTGGGAAGATGAGGGTTGATATGTGGACCTGAATTGAGCCAAAAGTTGGAGAAGTGTTTTGGCAAAAACCAAACTTTCCTTTATGGAAGAGGTTTTCGAGATTTTGTCTAATAAGGAAAATCAATAGATTTGGATCCATATTAATTATGGGTAATAGTTGATAAATCTTGATGATCAAGGTAGATGATGTAGACAAGGTGTAACAATCATTTGCAACCTTGGGATTGGTGAATCCAAGTTGATTTTGGTGGAATACCCTAGATTAGGGATCTAGGGAGGTGTTAATTTCATACCATCAAAACATGGTTGCATCTTGGAGTTCACATCTCCCCTTGGGGCATGGGTTATATGGATGGATAGACCAAGTGATGTATATTGCAATGGTGTAGGGGTTTGAGCTTGATCCTGCTTGAGCTCACCAAGTCAGGCTTTCAAACTTTGAATAAAATAAGCCTGCCAAAGCAGATTATCAACTAGCCTTCAAAACCTTGGGGGTTTTAAGAAGCACAAAAATCCACTTGGAACAAGTGAAGTAGATATTGATAGAATTTTATTATTAGAACACAACCATGCAGAGAGTTGGTCCATAGAAGGTTGGATGATGCTGTGAGCTTCTTTCAAAGTTGGCATGATGACTAGATTTGCAGGAAAAGTTATTTTCTTGCCTGCAAAACCATCAAGAACAAGTGGGTTGGAGGATGATTTAACCAAGGGCAAGGTGGGCTTTGGTATTCCTTAGGATGGTTAACAAGATGGTTCAGGTGCATTTCCAAAAATGCAGAAGGGTTGAGAAAGAGATATATCCAAAGAGGTGATGTTTGAAATAGTTTTCCAGATTTCACCAAATTTGGCAGATTTAGGGATTTTGACTAGAATGTGGGTGGTGATGATTTTGATGGGTTGCAAGGTACCAAAGCATCGTCAAGTGGATGTGGTTGAGTATTAGATTGAGTAGAATGGATCCATTCTTGATATTGGTCTTCATTGACTTGGAAACTTCTAGAATGGATCACTTCATAATTGATGTGGTTAAGGGTTTTAGATGATCACCTGGTGGCTAGAGATTAGATCTAGATTGTATTCTTGTTTAAGGTGTAGTGATTTGGAAACCTATAGATCCTAGTGACGAGCTCCTAGAGTAGCTCATACTATCTCCTAAGCAAACAAGTCAAACAGCAGATCAAGGCAACTCATCAGACAGCAGATCAAGGCAACTCATCTTATAAACTAAACAACTACTTCTAGGGTTAAAATTAAGCTTAGATTGAGGTAAGGTTGGGGCATTTTGAAGTTTGGGTTTGAATGAGGTAAGAGTCCTTGGTACCTCTACCAAGAGTAGAATTCAAATGCTTTGTAAAGAGGTCTTGGGAAAACTTGAGATGAGATTGGTTGGGAGTTCTGTCTTGAAAACATAAGGAGGTTATATTATATATTTCTCCATAGTTTTGTCAATAGAAGCTACTAAAATAGTGTTGGGTGCATAAGCATCTTGGCTCATGTTTTGAAATGCCAGAACATTTGAGAATATGTAAATTGAGCCAGGATAGTTTTGGTAAGTGGCTTTTTGTCAACTAATGGTGAGGTAGGGAGTATCATTTGGTACACACTCACATGCACAAGAACAAGCAAACAATAAGCAAACACTGCACCAAAGAATAAGAAAAAGGTTTTGTTCCCCCTGATTTTTGCATACTGGACAACAATTCAGGGTTGCTGAAATTGGGATGTTATAGACCTTTCCCCCTTAAAAGAATCTCGTCCCAAGATTCGGGAGAGTAAGGTTCGGGGATTCGTCTTTGAGTTGGTGCTATGTGTTTCCCTCGTACTAACTTGTTGGCTTTGTCTTTGGACAAGGTCACCTTGGCAGTGAGGTTGAACTTCAATCGTCTTGGAACACGAGGGTGGAGCAGGCTTCAACCAGGATTGTGAGGAGTGATATTCCGGCTGTTAGGATTTATGGCGCCTTTCCTAAGGGATTATTGTATTCTAGTATACATCCTTGGGTCTAACTGTTGGATTTGATTCTGGCAGAGGGTCATTCCTTTTGGCTGGAAAGACGTAGTCTTTCCCCCTTAGGATTAGACTATGGTAGGTCGGAGAGTTACAAACCGGGGACATCCTTATGGGGGTGGCAAAAGATAGTTCTTAAGGTAGCGGACAATGACAAACAGGAGGGTAGCATCATAGGTATCGTTCCAAGAGGGAGGTGGGGACTAGTTTATTACAAGTTGCACTTGCCGACATTCAGGGAGTCCTAAAGTGAGTTGAGGAACTTCTCTCTATCTTTACTTCCACGGGATGTTGTCGCATGTAGATGCACAGGAAATCTTCAGTCTTGGGATGCGGGGCTGCGAGGGATAGGGTGGCATTCTTTTCTGAAGATAAGAGCCCTGGGTGCCCTCGGGCTTCTCTTTCACGGAGGCCTTGACGGGTTTTCTCTGGGGGCATTCTTGGTTGAAGTGACCGGGTAGACCACACGTGAAACAGAGGATTTTCTTTCAGCGTAACTAAGTTGACGACCCGCTGTTGCTGACACCTGGAGGTTGACTGGCCTTGCCAATGAGGAGGTATATTGGGCAATCGACAGGGACATGGTCTTGGCCTTCGCAGAGGAAACAAGTGATAAACCGAGTTGGACAAACTTTGGACGAGTGGGATTTCCCGCAGTGTGGGAAGTGGCCGGAACACCTGCTGGCTTGGTGTCTTTCATCTCCGCAATGGCTACATGCCTTTTTCGAGCTTCCAGTCTTCATGGCCATCCTGGGGGAGTTTCGGTTGGTGGTACGCGTTCCAGGTTGGGTCTGATGCAATGTCTTGGGTAAAACACGCAAGAAGGAAACAAATCAAGCAAGCATAGCAATGCAAGGAAGTTATTACAAAACCAACCACTCTGCACCCGAAGGTGTCAGTAGTACTTAAGAATTACAAAACGCGTTCAAGGGCGACATATGACTCTACCCTATTGCTAGACGGGCGAGTACCACAACGTAGGTGATTACTCGGAGGGTGCATCTGTGGAGTCGTGGCTGGCTTCTGGCGGAGTAGTGGAGGTTTCCTACACCTCCTAGATGGGCTTGAACCTACGGAGATACTGACTAGCAGTGGTGCACTTCCTGATTCTCTTGGGGGCATCTTCTCTCGAGGTTCCTTCAGTGGCGGTGGTTCGTGCTTGATTCCTTTGCAGGGTTTCCAAAGCTTCCTTTTGGGTGAGAATGGCTTGTAGGCGATGGAGCTCTATCTGGGAGTGGCGGTATTCATCAACGACTACTGTTAACACCTCATTGCTAGAATAGATGAAGCGGGTCTGAAAGGAGAGAGCAGGGTATGCCAGGCTGGGGTCTTGAGTTCCTCCGGTGTAGTCGACATTTCCTTTCATGGGGAGGTAGAAGGTTGTGGGCTGTCTCATCTCTAGGAGGGAGCTACGGATGCGCATCAGAGCTTCTCTGGCTACCAAATCAACAGCAAGTACGGGGCTGGGCATCTGAGGTCTAGTGGAATGGATAGGGCTTCCATTCGTTCCTGGCTTGGCTAGTATGACAATCTGTCCCACATAATCTCCTGATTCCACTCCCTTGTGGAGGGTGTAGATAGGTTTCTGCTGGTAACCGCACAATTGCAGAGATTCCCAAAGGAGTCGGGGAAATCCGATATTCAGCCACTCTTCATCAATAGGTTCCATCTACAAAAGTGTTTAGGGCCAGGTTGGGTTAGTGGCAAGTGTGCAGGATTTTAAGATTAGGAAATCATATTAATGCAAGTAGTTTTCTAAATGGAGGGGAAAAGACATAAGCATTTTTGCAAATAGTCAACTCTTCTCCCTTTGTCTTTCAGAAAATAGGTTTGTCGTTTCCTGCCTAACGTCCATGCTAACTAAGGTCTCCTACAGTCATGATGGCTCTGATACCAAGTCTGTGGGCTCCCCGGATTATTCATCCGAGAAATCCCTATTATGCATATCTCCACGTTCCCATGATCAGTGAGCCGTGGAACATAACCGACAAGTATCATTACAACATCCGAAACATAACGAATTTCAAGACTTACGTAAATGCCATTATGGCTACACCATCCTTAGCAGCGGAATATCATCATGCAGAGCCCAATCATGCCTCGACCTATAGGCAACTGACTAGGAAAACGACCTAGCTCGCTGGATGTCACCTTAATCTTCTGATGTCGAACCTCTGAAAGTCTGGCCAAGTAAATAGCCAGGGAAAAATCCATGAGTACTTTTGAATGTACATGCAAACCACCAAGATAAGAGAAATAAGGAAATGCAAGTCTGGCTGTGGCGAGATAGCTCTATCTGGGGTTGTTTTTGCAAAGCCTGGACTACCTCTTGTAGTTATGGCATCTCCATATCTTTGTTGAAAAAGAGTTTTGAAAACATGCCTCTGTTTTATAAGTCAAGACATCTCCATATCTTTGTCGAAAACGAGTTTTGAAAACAGTTTTTGAGTAGAAACCCTTTTTAAACCTCTTCGACCACCTCGGGTCACTACAAAGCTTTCGAACTCGGGTTCCCCTGGAACCTTTATCCTTTAATTCGTTTGTTCCAAACCAGCAACGTTTGGGTACTCCTAGCCAACACCTTTACAACCGTCCTTAACCGTGGACACGGCTATTCGAATAGATTATACTCTACAGAGTTTGCGCACTTTCCCCACAAGAATCAATACATCCATCAGGATACAACCACGGCCCACTACCACTTTAGATGGGGGTCCGGATAATCAAACCTAACCTTTCGCCTTTCGACCCTAGCAAACGCTGCTTTTCCTTATGGGTTTGTTCTCCCCGGCAACGAGTATGTGGCTCCCAGCCATAGTCCTACATTTCGTACAAGCGTATACCCAAGACGCAACTTGGCGTATACCATAATCTGGTGACTCCACTTCCTTCCATACCACCTAAGTCATACCGTCTGTGGGAGACCCAATTGTTGCACCGGCACTCCTGTCAGAACAGGCTCAGTCTTGCCAAGGCAAGCAACAGGCTTCAGACCCGAGATCTGGTAGCGCCTGCTCAGAATTCAAGGGATCTCTCCCTATAAGCATGGTACAAGCTGCCTCGGCTAATGCAGACAAACTACGAGCTAAGCCCCAACACCTGGGGTAATGTGGTTGCACCGATAAAATTGTTCCCGTAAAGGCATAGAACATCCCTTCACTTTCTCATTTCTCATCATCGCCATTTCTTTCGTTAAAACATTCGCTTGGAACGATGCCTCTTCCAAAGGGTTTTACAAAGCATTTTTGAAACCTTTGAAGTGGGGTAAATCCCAAAACAGTTTATTTTCTCAAAGCCGGGGGTTTTCAACGAGGTAGGATGCTAACCATCGTACTCTCGGTCTAAAGGGTTAAACTGGTGGGTACATCAGGGTGGTGCCACGAGCGACACAAAGTCATAAATTGGAGGAGCCAAGTTATATCACAGTATTTATAAAAAAGACATGCAGATAAATAATGCAATTTATAAAGAGGATACAAAACAGGTAATAAAGAGAGTAGGACAAGTATCGGAATTCAGGAATGGTGGCTTGCCTGTGATCAGCAATAAGTCCCTGGACTTCTTTAGATAACCAAGAATACCCAATAAACAATAATAAGAAGTCCCTTCCTTCTTGTCGCCAAACACTCACACTATCGCCGTCATCGAGTATGCATGCAAACAGACAATACCACAATCAATACAATGCATTCATGCATCAAGCCATAGAACAAACAAACATAAGGAATCCTACTTAACTCAGTACGTTTGGGAGGAGTTGGGTATTGATAGTGGAATTACTAAATTGTCATTGTAGTGTTTTTCTCTTGGAAGATAGATGTCTAGGATAAATACCATGAACTTGGAGTGGGGTTCTGAGGCCTGTAGGATACCAATGTGTAGCAATTATATCCTCAGACAGGTCTCGACAAAAAAAAACCAACACAAGTGGTTTCACTTGATTATCAATTACCTAGATTTAATTATGATTTTTATAGTGGTAATAACTCTAGTTTGAGGGAATAATTCACCAGAAAGGTTCTGGGGATCCAAAAATTATGCCCTTGGGTGATTAGGTAGGGTTTGATGTACTGAACCACCTAGAGTTGGAATCAAGTCGAAACAATTACCAAAATGCCCTTAATAAATCATCAAAGGTAGTTCTATATGGTTTTTCTCTTTTTCACCAGATTAATTTTACAGAAGCTATTGAGTTGATTCCAACGGTATGTGGTAGGCACTTAGAATTTCTTTCTTTCGGAATTGGATTCACTCACTTTGGAGTTTCCAAACTCCTTGAGTGATTTATTTAGTGAAAATACCACTTACAGAAGTATTTAAATCACTAGAATTTAACCAGAGCTCAATAAATTCTGAGCTGCTAGGATTTGATATAAACTAATACTAGGAGGTACTGCGAGGTGGAATCAGGTCCATACCACATTTGGTTTGACCTAGAGAATTTATCCAAGGCAGATAAAGGCCATTTTTGTTATTTTTGTTAAAGGCACCCTTCTGTTCACCTTGACAGTATCTCTTAGTAGGGCTTTGATTTTCCCCAATTGGAGATGGAAAACTCCTTGAGGAAATTAATTAGTGCAAGGTACACCTTGCTGCAGAATAAATTCTAGCCAATAATTGAAATTATTTTTGACTAGGTGTTACCTCTAATGTTTGAGAAAACATAAGGGAACTACCAGAAATTTAGATCTTGGCATTTGGACTTGATTTAAATTTTCAAAAGGGTTTAATACTACTGGTATTTCTCTGGATCTGAAATTTGAAAGAAAAAGAAAAGGTGCAGGCTGAGCTAGATCTGGGGCTACTGGGCCGCGCGGAGAGGATTCGGCCTAGTGGTGGGTGGCGAGGCGCGTGGGAGCCGTGGCTTGAACCTTCCAGGCAGGGCCCGACGGTCAGTGGGAGCGGGCGACCGAAGCGGTATCAAGAGATGGTGGCCGTTCGATTAAGTGGAGATGGACGGCGGCGCGTCGTCGTGCTCGACACAGCTGAGCTCGCGACGGCGGAAACCCTAGGGGCGGCGAGGCTCGACCAGGAGGCTCAGTTGGGGCTCGAGGGAGGTCGGGGAGGCGGCAGGGCGACACGGTCAACGACGGCGAGTACATCGAGGGGCGGCACGATGGGGTTGGCCTCCGGGAGGCAGTTCGCGCGATGGAGGCCAAGGGTGACCTCGTCGGAGCTCACTGGCGAGGACGGTGGAGTCGGTCCTGGGAAAAAATAAGCATAGGGTTAGGTGCAGGGGAGGTAGGGGAGTCGACCATGCGACATGCAGAGGAGGGGGAGCAAGGGGAAGAGAGCCTTGCTCGATTTTTGTTGGAGGCCGAAGCTTCTCCTTCTTCTTCTCCTAGACAGCACAGAGCAGAGGAGAGGGGGTGGAGCCTGGGGAGAGTGAGTGGAGGTGGGAGGGACCAAATGAGGGCATGGACTGGCTGGGGATGGCTTCTAGCCTTTATACCAAGGAGGAGAAGTAGATGGTAGAAATGTCTATGTTGGACAAGGGGGAGGGGATAGCTTGGCTGTGGTTGGCCTAGAGGGCGGTAGGGAGGGGTAGGAAATAGATTGGCTCGGGCAAGGAGGGATAGGGCAGTTGTGGTAATTTAAATGTGACAAATCTTGTAAGATTTGCTTGTCTCTCTACTAGTACAAGGGTATAATGGGAAAGGGTAGGCGTGGAGCTATAGTGGTGTCGACCTGGGGTGTGTCCTAGTGCTTAGGAGATGCATTGAGTAAGTTTTGTTGCGAGTTGGAAGTGGTGTGAGTAATGGATTTGCTTAATTCGCAACTTAGATCAAAATAGATGGTCATGAAGTAGGTCCAAAATGTTGCATTAGACAAAATGAGGAAATGGTACTGGTAGATAGATGAGGTCAAGGTAGACCCCTAGGATTTAATTGTGATTTTTATATGGCGTTTCAGTCCTCATAAATCCATTTATTCAAAAAGGACAGAAGTGGTTTCTAGAAGATCATTTGATATTTTTACATTGGACAAGGTTGGTTTCTGGTTTGATATGGCCCCAATTGTGAATACACACTTAGGGCAATTTTTCCAAGATTTATTGGGGATTAAAAGTATTTAAAGCAATTATTATTCCAATTCAGCCATTTAAGAAAATGGGCAAAAAGAAATAATAAAGCTCTTCAAAAATATTTATTTTTTAAGTGGGAAGATGAGGGATAATATGTGGACCTCAATTGAGCCAAAAGTTGGAGAAGTGTTTGCGCAAAAAACCAAACTTTCTTTTATGGAAGAGGTTTGGGAGATTTTGTCTAATAAGGAAAATCAATAGATTTGGAGCCATATTAATTATGGGTAATACTTGATAAATCTTGATGATCAAGTTATATGATGTATACAAGGTATAGAAAACATTTGCAACCTTGAGATTGGAGAATCCAAGTTGATTTTGGTGCAATACCCTAGATTAGGGATCTAGGGAGGTGTTAATTTCATACCATCAAAACATGGTTGCATCTTGGAGTTCAGATCTCCCCTTGGGGCAAGGGTTATATGTATGGATAGACCAAGTGTTGTAGATTGCAATGGTGTAGGGGTTTGATCTTGATCCTTCTTGAGCTCACCAAGTCAGGCTTTCAAACTTTGAATAAAATAAGGCTGCCAAAGCAGATTATCAACTAGCCTTCAAAACCTTGGGGGTTTGAGAAGCACAAAAATCCACTTGGAACAAGTGAAGTAGATATTGATAGACTTATAAGATTATAACACAACCATGCAGAGAGTTAGTCCATAGAAGGTTGGATGATGGTGTGAGCTTCTTTCAAATTTGGCATGATGACTAGATTTGCAGGAAAACTATCAAGAACAAGTGGGTTGGAGGATTATTTAACCAAGGGAAAGGTGGGCCTTGGTAGTCCTTAGGATGGTTAACAAGATGGTTCAGGTGCATTTCCAAAAATGCACAAGGGTTAAGAAAGGGAGACATCCAAAGAGGTGATGTTGGAAATAGTTTTGCAGACAGCCAAATTTGGCAGATTTAGGGTTTTTGACTAGAATGTGGGTGGTGATGATTTTGATGGGTTGCAAGGTACCAAAGCATCCTCAAGTGGATGTGGTTGAGGAGTAGATTGAGTAGAAGGGATCCATGCTTGATATTGGTCTTCATTGACTTGGAAACTTCTAGAATGGATCACTGCATAATTGATGTGGTTAAGGGTTTCAGATGATCACCTAGTGGCTAGAGATTAGATCCAGATTGTATTCTTGCTTATGCTGTAGTGATTTGGAAACCTCTTAATCCTAGTGATGAGCTCCTAGAGTAGCTCATACTATCTCCTAAGCAAACAAGTCAAAAAGCAGATCAAGGCAACTCATCTTATAAACTAATCAACTACTTCTAGGGTTACCATCAAGCTTAGCTTGAGGTAAGGTTGGGGAATTTTGAAGTTGGGGTTTGAATGAGGTAAGAGTCCTTGGTACCTCTACCAAGAGTAGAATTCAAATGCTTTGTAAAGAGGTCTTGGTAAAACTAGAGATGAGATTGGTTGGGAGTTCTGTCTTGAAAACATAAGGAGGTTATATTATATATTTCTCCATAGTTTTGTCAATAGAAGCTACTAAAATAGTTTTGGGTGCATAAGCATCTTGGCACATGTTTTCAAATGCCAGGAGATTTGAGAATATGTAAATTGAGCCAGGATAGTTTTGGTAAGTGGCTTTTTGTCAACTGATGGTGAGGTAGGGAGTATCATTTGGTATACACTCACACGCACAAGCACAAGCAAACAACAAGCAAACACTGCACCAAAGAACAAGAAAGAGTTTTTGTTCCCCTTGATTTTTGCATACTGGACAACAATTCAGGGTTGCTGAAATTGGGATGTTACACAGTCTGTCTAGTCCCAAGACCTCAATCTACACATGTCACGCGTGCCGAAGCTCCCTCGCTTGCACTACCTCCTTCCCTTGGTGCGCCATGAAGCGTACGCGTGGAGACGAGCCGGAAGTGAAGCCTGTTGGAGATATACCCAAGAGGCAATAATAAAGTGGTTATTATTATATCTTTATGTTTATGATAAATGTTTACATCCCATGCTATAATTGTATTAACCGGAAACATTGATACTTGTGTGTTTTGTAAACATAAAAGAGTCCCTAGTAAGCCTCTTGTTAAACTAGCTTGTTGATTAATGGATGATCATGGTTTCCTGATCATGGACATTGGATGTCGTTAATAACAAGATCATATCATTAGGAGAATGATGTGATGGACACACACCCGTAGTAAGCATAGCATAAGATCAAGTCATTAAGTTCGTTTGCTATAAGCTTTAAAATACATAGTAACCTAATCCTTCGACCATGAGGTTATGTTAATCACCATCACCGGATGGGTACTTTGATGACATCAAACACCGCTTCGTATCTGGGTGGTCATAAAGGTGTCATTGGGTATTCTGAAAGTATGTGTTGAAGCGCATGGACCAAGATTTGGATTTGTCCATCCATATGACGGATAGATATGCTCTGGGCCCTCTCGGTGGAATGTCATCTAATTAGCTTGCAAGCATGTGACTGGGTCACAAGGGATGACATAACATGGAACGAGTAAAGAGTACTTATCAGTAACGAGGTAGAACTAGGTATGGAGATACCGACGATCAAACCTCGGATAAGTAGAGTATCGCGTGACAAAGGGAATTGGTTTCTTATGTTAATGGTTCTATCGATCACGAAGTCATCGTTGAGTATGTGGGAGCCGTTACGGATCTCTAGATCCCGCTGATGGTTATTGATCGGATAGGTGTCTCCATCATGTCTGCATATTCACGAACCGTAGGGTGACACACTTAAGGTTCGAAGTTGTTTTAAGTAGATATGGAATGTGCGTTGGAGACCAAATGTTGTTCAAAGCCCCAGATTGGATCCGGGACATCACGAGGAGATCCGGAATTGTCCAGGGAATAAGATTCATATATTGGGGATCATTTTATAAGTTAGGAAATGTTCCGGAGTATTTGTATGGGGATTCTAGAAGGTTTCGGAACGTTCCGGAAGGTTCTAGAAGATTTCTTGGAGTTTACTTGAAAAGCAAGAAAGGATCATGGAATCCTTGTGGGGTAAGACAAGGAGTAGTGGGGAGGAGGACTCCTCCCCCCATTCCCAATACGCCGTCCAAGGAGGGAAGGGAGTCCTACTAGGACTCCCCCTCCCATGGCGCCTCCCTCCTTTAAATAGAGGGGTGGAGGCACCAAGCCCCTTGCCTCTCTCCTCCTCCTCTGCTCTGGCTTAGGCGAAGCCCTGCAGAATTCTCTACTCCACCACCACCACCACGCCGTCGTGCTGCTGGGACTCCGTGGAGAGATCTACTACCTCCGCTGCTCGCTGGAACGGGGAGAGGAAGGTCTACTTCGACTCCGCACGTGTGACCGACTGCGGAAGCGCTGCCGGAACGCGGCGCCGGAAGGATCGTCCACTCGATCTTGAGATCGCCAAGTGATCGACTACATCAACCACGAGATCCGAATCTCGTAACGGTTTCGGATCTACAAGGGTTAGTACAGATCTATCTCGTTGCACATGTCTAATAGATTAGATCTTGGCTTTTATCTAGATTAGATCTGGGTTTTGTTCATTCTTGCGGTAGAATTTTTTTGTTTTCCATGCTACGAACCCATCAGTGGTATCAGAGCCGTGTCTATGCGTAGATCTGTTGCACGAGTAGAACACAATGGTTTTGTGGGCGTTGGTGCTCGTGCCGTCTTTTGCTTTGTGTACTTTGCATCTTGCGGCATGGTGGGATGAAGCGGCTCGAGCTAACCTTACATCCCATCGCACATGAGACTTGCTCCACGCTTGAAGTGTAACTTGCTTTGCACAAGTGGCTTTGCGGGTGTCTGTCTCTCCCACCATAGTTTAGATCCTATCTACACTTTGCACTTGATAGCACTTGTATCAACGTTGTGGTTCATGTTCGTAGGTAAGATCCGTTCTTATTCGAAAGCCCCAAGCCACGTAAAACATGCAAATAAGATTAGAGGCGTATAACTCGTTTTTGCAGGGGTTTTGTGATGTGATATGGCCATTATGTGATTGTGATTATATTTGATGTATGCAATGATCCTTATTGTAATATGGCAACCGGCAGGAGCCTAATGGTTGTCTTTAAATTTTGTTTAAGACCTGCGTGTCTATTCATCATGTAATAGCTTTATTCCAAGTAGTTGTAATAGTTGCTGTTGGTGATGGACAACCATGAAGCGGCGCCACGGACCTTGACGCCATGCTGGTGATGATGGAGATCATGTCCGTGCTTTGGAGATGGAGAACAAAGGCACAAGAAGAAAGGGCCATATCATATCACACTAATTATGAATTGCCTGTGATGTTAATCCTTTATGCATCTTGTATTGCTTAGATCGCGACGGTAACATTATAAGATGATCCCTCTCACTAAATATATGAAGTTATAAAGTGTTCGTCCTTAGTTGGCACCGTTGCTAAGACTCGTCGTTTCGAAGCATCTCGTGATGATCGGGTGTGATAGACTCTACGTGTGCATACAACGGGTGCAAGCCAGATTTGCACATGCAGAAACTAAGGTTAACCTTGACGAGCCTAGCATGTACAGACATGGTCTCGGAACACGGAATACCGAAAGGTAAAGCATGAGTCATATGGATGATATGATGAACATGTTGATTGTTCGCCTTTAAAGCTACATCATCTCACGTGATGATCGGACTTGGTGTAGTGGATTTGGTTCATGTAATCACTAAAACAACTCGAGGGATGTTGTTTTGAGTGGGAGTTCATTTGTAATTTGGATTAGTCGAACTCAATTTATCATAAACACAATCAAAGTGAAATTGCATAGTTTGTTGTAGTCATTGGCATCCGTTCACCACCTTACGCTTAGTTATAGTTGTGATAGTGGAACTATAGAAATTCTGGATATTTACTTTACGAACTGGTATCGTATTGTTTCGAATGTCAATTTAAAGTTTATAAGTCCTATTGCAAACTTTCAGCAAACTCTATTTACTCCATGAAGTTCAATAAGTAGTATTAAATCAAGAGTAAGAATTCCAATGTTAGTATCTAAATTATCATGTTTGCCTCCATGATTATTGATATTCAAAAGGTTGTTTTAATATCAAGATTATATTGGAGATGGAAATTGTTTCAGAAACCATCATGTGTGAAAGATATTGTGATATCTGAAACAATGTTTTTGGTTGCATTATGATAGAGTATAATTTAGCAAAATACATGTTCTCATATTGTATGAAAATTTGTGAAGGATGGAGATGCTAGGCATCCGAATCTACCAAAAAGGTTTTGGGAACTGATATTATATTCACGGTTCTTCCTTATAGGCTATAGTAGCTTGATCATGAAAGTTCTCATGATAAGGATGAATAGAAGATGTAAGTAAATTTTTTACTACACTAAAAGATTACTAAAGAATGGATTTTTGAAAGAACACCAAACATTTGATGATGGTGATCCACCTCAAATTGCAAGTCCAAAGGTATTAGTAGTTGACTATATACGCTTTGTACCATGTTTCATGTTGATGACACCACTATTGATGTTGATAGATTCTTTTAAAAGAAAAGGAATTGCTGAAAGAGAATCTATAAAATATTTGGCAGAAAATAAAAGGTTGGAGATGTCCAACTTAGGCATATAGAAGATATACATGTTATGGTTGTATTCCTTGCTTGTTAAACAATGTGGTTCTTAGGTATTGGATACCGGTATTGGATACCGAATTGGTTGGTATGAAGTGTCATACAGGACAACACAATTCATGAACTAAAATGGCCTAAGTAACTAGCAAGAGAAAATGTGATGATGTTCATCGAAAACAAACAAAGGGTTGTTGTGTTGCTCGTTAACATCAAAGCTTGCCTTCAAGATTTGTTTCAATAATTGTTATTTTGATCAGGTATTATGACGACAAAAGGTTGTTCAAATAATTACCGTATTCCATAATAGATGGTTAATATACAAGTATGGTAGGAGAAATAACAACCATAAAACTAATGCTAAAATGTCGCAAGACAAATGATTGAAAGATCACTTGCAAAGTGACATCGCCGTTTAAATTATATTGAAAGGATATATGAAGAAACTCCATGTTGATGGATTTTTGGAGTCTTTGATTTGGATCAAATGACGCTTGTGATACTTTCCTGGAGATAATTAAAACTCCGTTCATAGGCCAAAAGAGGAACAGACGACTAACTGATTGGAATTTGTACATATTGATGTATATAGTCCATTATGTGTAGTCGTGGGCGATGGATTTCAACTTCATATGCTTTCTCCGAAGATTTGAGTGAGTATATGTATGTACTTACTCAATAAGAAAGAAGTATGAAACATTTGAAAAATGTTCATAGACTTTCAAGATGAAGTGGAAAATCATTGTAACAAGAAAATAAAAGAGTTTATGCTTGGATCATAAATAAAGATGTTTGAGTTACAAGTTTAACAAAACACATAATATTTGAGGAATCGTTCCATGGATTTGCATTTCCCAAAACACCATAGGAGTATGGAGAGTTCGAGATATGTAATGAAACCTTGTTTTACATGGTAAGACCAAAGGTGTCATTTATAAAACTGCCATTATATTTTAGAGTTTAAAGCTTTAGTGACTACCGCTTTTACACTGAAAAGAGCTCCATCGTGATCCATTGAAATGACACCATATGAGTTATGGTTTGGGATAAAACCCGAATTGTCTTTTCTTAAATTTTGGTATGCTATGCATAAGTTAAATGTTTACAACCGAAGTCGGATAAGCACGTCTTTGTAGGTTATTCCAAAGAATTTGTTGGGAATTTCTCCATAACGCCGAGGACAAAAGAGTTTGTCGGTTGGAATGTCAAGTTTTTTCAGAAGGAATTATTCGTGAAAAGTTAAGTGGGAGGACAATAGAACTTTGATAAGGTTGTTGAACCTTAGCTATATGTGCTAAGTAGCGCAGCGCCAGAAAGTGTCCCGGTGGCGGCCACAATGCTCATGGCTCTCGGGATTACAAAAGGTGTGATCTCGGATATTAGAGTTCCTATAGAACCGTGTGGGTCGGTAAGAATCAAATAGTAAGATTTGATAAGCAAGTCGTTATTGTTTTGACAATGATGAACCGACTACATGCAAAGAAGCGATGATGGGCCCTGACTCCATAAAATGACTAGAAGTCATGGAATCCGTGATAGTATCCATACACGAGAAATCAAGTTTCTGAACTTAGAAGACCCTCCGGAAAGGCGTGAAGCCTATCGGTCGTGTTTGGATCTATAAAGAAATAGACATGGATGTTTCAAATCTATGAAATAGTCGACATGTCGGAAAGAGTTTACGACAATGTTCAAGGAATTGACTATGATAAGATTTGATCTTTCATAGCAATATTTAGTCTGGACGGATTAATGTAGCAACCACTACATATATTTTGGTATATGGTAGTTGAACAAACAAAACAAGTTCTTCTAATAGAATGGTTACCTAGGACGTGTACATGACACGATCCAAAGGGTTTTGTTAATTCAAAGGATGCTAAAAGAGTATGCAAAACTTCAATGGTTGAAGTGAGCATCGCGGAGTTGGAATCTTCAGAGACGATGAAGATGTTTGCATTTTGCAAGAAATTAAGTGGGAGCACTAAGACATATTTCTAATACATTATGTGAAAGACATATTGTTGATTAGAAATAATGTATCTTTTATTGACACAGGTTAAGAATTTCATTTCGATGAAAGACTTAGGCATAACTCAAGAATTAGGCATCAATGTCTATATGGATAGATTGAGGAGCTAATATGGTTTTGCCAAATGTACATAGATAAGATGTTGAATGAGTTCAATATGGAAACAACAAGAAAGCTTCTTGATGCACGGAAAGGACTAAATCAAGATTCAAGTGTGTTGACACGAGATTCAAGTGTTTTGACACTTGGTGAAATCACAAGAATATTTTGATCAATCATTCTTTGAGATGTACACATCCAGATATGTCCGATGCTCTAAATGTTAGGAGCATATACCAGAATGATTCATAAGATGATCATTGGACAATAGTAAAGATATTCTTATGAGCTTTGGAAGAACTAAGAATATATCATGTATAAGTGACAAATAGTTAAAGGTAGTTCATTGTAAAGTGTTACATTGATACTAGTTTTGTCACAAGATACAAATTAAATTTATCTCAATTTAGACAATGGGTGGCACAATATAATGGAAAGGATGTTCCATGATGGATTTGGATGAGTTCCAAAGTTGAGATATTTAGACGGATACTACAACAAAAGGCTAAGTATATAACTGCTATAGTAGCATCAAAGGAGGGCATTTGTGTTAAGTAGGTTGTTATCAAACTAGGCGTGGTTCATAGCGGGATAATACTATGAAGATACATTTTACGACAATTGTATCAACATGATTTAATCCCAAGGAACTAAAGGTCTCACCAAAGGACCAAATTTATACAATGCCATCTCATTGGAGAATGAGTAATGCGTAGAGACGCAAGGACATGCAAATACACACGCACCTGGAAGTGTCAGATCCGAAGATTATGTTTACCACTAGCAATAGTGTCTATACAACACCAGAATACCATAGGTGTTGAATGCACAAGTTTTTTA
Source organism: Avena eriantha (assembly GCA_910589775.1). Classification (NCBI taxonomy): domain Eukaryota; kingdom Viridiplantae; phylum Streptophyta; class Magnoliopsida; order Poales; family Poaceae; genus Avena; species Avena eriantha. Next base: position 502,162,648 of record OU342742.1, read on the forward strand.
CCTAGATTATTGACTCTAGTGCAAGTGGGAAACTGTTGGAGATATGCCAAGGAGGCAATAATAAAGTGGTTATTATTATATCTTTATGTTTATTATAAATGTTTACATCCCATGCTATAATTGTATTAACCGGAAACATTAATACTTGTGTGTTTTGTAAACATAAAAGAGTCCCTAGTAAGCCTCTTGTTAAACTAGCTTGTTGATTAATGGATGATCATGGTTTCCTGATCATGGACATTGGATGTCGTTAATAACAAGATCATATCATTAGGAGAATGATGTGATGGACACATACCCGTAGTAAGCATAACATAAGATCAAGTCATTAAGTTCGTTTGCTATAAGCTTTAAAATACATAGTAACGTAATCCTTCGACCATGAGGTTATGTTAATCACCATCACCGGATGGGTACTTTGATGACATCAAACACTTCTTCGTAACTGGGTGGTCATAAAGGTGTCATTGGGAAAGTATGTGTTGAAGCGCATGGACCAAGATTGGGATTTGTCCATCCATATGACGGATATATATGCTCTGGGCCCTCCCGGTGGAATGTCATCTAATTAGCTTGCAAGCATGTGACTGGGTCACAAGGGATGACATAAGATGGAACGAGTAAAGAGTACTTATCAGTAACGAGGTAGAACTAGGTATGGAGATACCGACGATCAAACCTCGGATAAGTAGAGTATCGCATGACAATGGGAATTGGTTTCGTATGTTAATGGTTCTATCAATCACGAAGTCATCGTTGAGTATGTGGGAGCCGTTATGGATCTCCATATCCCGCTGATGGTTATTGATCGGAGAGGTGTCTCCATCATGTCTGCATATATACGAACCATAGGGTGACACACTTAAGGTTCGAAGTTTTTTTAAATAGATATGGAATGTGCGTTGGAGACCGAATGTTGTTCGAAGTCTCGGATTGGATTCAGGACGTCATGAGGAGCTCCGGAATTGTCTGGAGAATAAGATTCATATATTGGGGATCATTTTCTAAGTTAGGAAATGTTCCGGAGTATTTGTATGGGGATTCTAGAAGGTTTCGGAATGTTCCGGAAGATTTCTTGGAGTTTACTTGAAAACCAAGAAAGGATCAAGGAATCCTTGTGGGGTAAGACAAGGATTCGTGGGGGAGTAGGACTCTCCCCCCACCTCCTTGATCCGCCGGCCAAGGGAGAGGGGAGTCCGACAAGGACTCCACCTCCCCATGGCGCCTCCCTCCCATAAATAGAGGGGGTGGAGGCGCCACCCCTTGCCCCCTTCCACTCCAAACCCTAGCCGCCTCTCTCCTCCTCCTTCCCTCTTCTCTGGCTTAGGCGAAACCCTGGAGAATTCTCTACTCCACCACCACCACCACGCCGTCGTACTGCTGGGATTCCATGGAGAGATCTACTACCTCCGCTGCTCGCTGGAACGGGGAGAGGAAGGTCTACTTCGACTCCGCACGTGTGACCGACGGCGGAAGCGCTGCCAGAACGCGGCGCCGGAAGGATCGTCTACTCGATACTGAGATCGGCAAGTGATCGACTACATCAACCACGAGATCTGAATCTCGTAACGCTTTCGGATCTACAGGGGTTAGTACAGATGTATCTCTTTGCACATGTCTAATAGATTAGATCTTGGCTTTTAACTAGATTAGATCTGGGTTTTCTTCATTCTTGCGGTAGAATTTTTTTGTTTTCCATGCTACGAACCCATCATTCTTTTCATAAACCAACTGGATCCACTAGATGTCATTGTATGTGTTTTTGTTTTCATAAACCACATGGATCCACTAATGTCATTGTATGTGTTTTCTTTTCCTAAACCACATGGATACACTAGAGTCATTGCATGTGTGTTCTTTTCATAAACCACCTTGATCCACTTGAAGGGAATCTGCCTGAGAGGCAATAATAAAGTGGTTATTATCTTATTCCATGTTTATGATAAATGTTTATTTTGCATGCTATAATTGTGTTAATTGGAAACGTTAATACTTGTGTGTTTAATAAACAAAATACAAAGTTCTTAGTAATACCTCTCATATAAACTAGCTCGTTGATTACCAAGATGATCAAGGTTTCCTGATCATGGACATTGGATGTTGTTAATAACGAGGTCACAACATTGGTAGAATGATGTGATGAACATTCATCCGAAGTATAGCATTACGATCAAAGTCATTATGTTTATACTGATATAACATCATACGAAGTACTCTTAGTCCTTAGACCATGAGATCATGTTAATTGCTAACACCAGAAGAGTATCTTGATAACACCAAATGTCACACTGTAACAGGGTGACTATAAAGGTGGGTTCAGTACTACGAAGGTGTTATGTTGAGGCTCATGGATCAAGAATGGAATTTGTCAATCCCGATGACGGATAGATATACTTTGGGCCCTCTCGGTGATATCACATTAAGATAGCTTGCAAGCAAGTGATGTGATCACTACAATGTTATATCACAAGAACGAGAAAAGAGTGCATGTCAGTAAAAAGATCAAACTAGGTATTTGGATACCGATGATTGAATCTCGGACATGTATTATATCATGAGACAAAGGGATTTAGTTACTAGGGTTAAAGGTTCTCACGATCACAGAAGTCAACGTTCAATGTGTAGGAGTCAGTATGGATCTCTAGGTCCCACTTCTGATTATTGATTTGAGAGGGGTCTCGATCATGTCTGCATTATTCGCGCACCGTAGGGTGACACACTTAAGGGATACTGACACCATTTGGAGCAAATATGTTTCAGATAAAGATTTAAGAAAGCACTGGAATTATTTCAACAGACATCGAAACTGTTTCGGGTGAAATTGCTGAAATTGGTTCTGCATGTAATATTGAAATGTTGTAGGGGGGTTTATGTGAATGTTTGTTAATTGAAGTAATTAACAAAATTCTGAATAAAAATAATAAAATAGTTTTATTAAATGAGAGAGCATTAAATTTGTAGAAATTTAATGCATTTAAAGTGGAGACTTTAAAACAGAATGTGAAGGAACATTTTTATGTGGAGGGGTTACCACCACATGAATGGGGAGGTGAGGAGTCACCCTCCCATGGGGCACCGACCATGGGGGAGGGGTACCCCCTCCTCCTATAAAATGCCCCCCTCACACCCCTTCTTCCACACACCTCCTCGTGAAGGATCTCTCTCCCCCTCTAGTATTATTCCCCCATGGTCTCGGATTAGCGAGATACATGTTCCCGGTGGCTTTATCTGGAAAGGAGATGCTGCTTCTGCTGCTTTGCTGGAGCGAGGGATGGAGGTTGTCGAGGTATCGGAAGTGTGTGTGATCACGGATGCATCGCTGCTTTGTGGTGCTGGACTTGGTGGTACTGGACTTGCTAGAGCTGGATCTGAAGGACGTGCTGGAGCCGGACCTACTGGACTTCATCACGATCTTGAGATTGGCAAGTGTACGACTACATCATCCACGAGTTCCATCTCGTTAACAAAGCTTTGTTTTCTTCGAAGATAAGTTCTCCATGGATGTATATCCACCCGTTTCTTGTATCTAGTAGATAGATCTTGGCGTATAGTTCCCATCATAGGAATTTTTTTGTTTTCTATGCTGCTAACCCAATAGTGGTATCAGAGCCTGATCTATGTGTAGGTGCTTTGCACGGGTAGTACACATATGTTTATACGTGGGTGATGATGATCATGTTATTGCATCTTCTATGTATTTTGGATATTGGTGGCATAGTGGGATGAAGCGGCCCGGACCAACATTACATGTCATCGTACATGAGACCGGTTCCACGACTGACATGCAACTTGTTTTGCATAAGTGGCTGGCAGGTGTCTGTCTCTCCTACTATAGTCAATATCTGATTTACAACGAGTTGCTAATAACTTGGTTATCCTCGTTGTGGTTCATGTTCGTAGGTAAGACCGGTTCTATCTCCGAAAGCCCTAAGCCATGTAAAACTTCCAATTGATAAATTAGAGGCGTCTAGTTTAGATCGTTGCTGGGCTAGTGTCTTGATATGGTATTGTTGTAAGTAGATGTATGTTAGATACTCTTACAACACACTCAACGTGTAAGTTCCATAGACCTTGGACTTACACACAAAGGAATGATAGAGATCACACCAGGATGCATATGATGGTGATCAAATGCATGTACCATATCATTCCACTTTACACATATGATGTTCGCATCTTATATTTCTTGTTTGGCGTTTTAGTAGCATTATAAGATGATCCCTCATTTATATATCAAGATAAAAATGTGTTCTTCCTTAAGTATGCACCGTTGTATGGATCGTGTTTTGAGACATCACATGATGATCGGGTGTACTCGACTCTACGCTTTCATATAACGGGTGTAAGACAATTTTACACACGTGAATACTAAGGTTCTTACTTGGCGAGCCAAGCATGTATAGACATGGCCTCGGAACACGGACCGAAAGGTTAAGCATGAGTCATATAGTTGATATGATGCCCATATTGATGCTTGCCTTCGAAGCTACACCGACTCACGTGATGATCGGACTTGGTGTAGTGGATTTGGTTCATGTAATCACCAAAAAGGCATGAGGGATGTCGTTTTTGAGTGGGAGTTCATTTCTAATTTGGATTAGTCGAACTCAATTTGTTATAAACTACATCGAAGTGAATTTGCATAATTTGTTGTAGTCATTGGCGTCTGTTCACTACCTTATGCTTAGTTTTAATTGAGATAATAGAACTATAGAATTCTAGATATTTACTTTATGAACTGGTATCGTATTGTTTTGAATGTCAAAGTAAAGTTTATAAGTCCTATTGCAAACTTTCATCAAACTCTATTTACTCCATGAAGTTTAATAAGTAGTATTAAATCAAGAGTAAGAATTCCAATGTTAGTATCTAAAGTATCATGTTTGCCTCCATGATTATTGATATTCAAAAGTTGTTTTAATATCAAGATTATATTGGAGCTGAAAATTGTTTCAGAAACCATCATGTGTGAAAGATATTGTGATATCTGAAACAATGTTTTTGGTTGCATTATGATAGAGTATATTTTAGCTAAATACATGTTCTCATATTGTATGAGAATTTGTGAAGGATGGAGATGCTAAGCATCCGAATCTCCCAAAAAGGTTTTGGGAACTAACATTATACTCGCGATTCTTCCTTACAGGTTATAATAGCTTGATCATGAAAGTTGTCATGATAAGTATGAATAGAAGATGTACGTAAAATGTTTACTACACTAATAGATTACTAAAGAATGGATTTTTGAAAGAACACCAAACATTTGATGATGGTGATCCACTGCAAAGTGCAAGTCCAAAGGTATTAGTATTTGACTATATACACTTTGTACTACGTGTCATGTGAATGAAATCACTATTGATGTTGATAGATTCCTTTAAAAGAAAAGGAATTGTTGAAAGAGAATCTATAAAATATTTCGCAAAAAAGAAAAGGATGGAGATGTCCAACTTAGGTATATAGAAGATATACATGTTATGGTTGTGTTCCTTGCTTGTTAAACAATGTGGTTCTTAGGTATTGGATACCGGTATTGGATACCGAATTGGTTGGTATGAAGTGTCATTCAGAACAACACAGTTCATGAACTGCAACGGCCTAAGTAACTGGCAAAAGAATAAGTGATGATGTTCATCGAAAACAAATAAAGTGTTATTGTGTTTTTCGTTGTCGTCAAACCTAGCCTTCAAGATTTGTTTTAATAATTGTTATTTTGTTCCGGTATTACGAGAACAATGGTTGTTCAAATAATTACCGTATTCCATAAATGATGGATGAACTTTTTCAAGTCTAGTGGGAGAAATCATATCAATAAACACCATTGCTAAAATGTCGGAAGACAAATGATTGAAAGATCACTTATGAACTGACATCGCTGTTTAAATTATATTGGAAAGAAAACATGAAGAAAATCCATGTTGATGTATTTTTGGAGTCTTTGATTTTGATCAATTGACGCTTGTGAGACTTTCCTCGAGATAATTGAAACTCCGTTCATAGGCCAAAGTGGAACGGATGACTAGCTTATTGGAAATTGTGCATGCTGATGTGCACAGTACATTATGTGTAGCCATATGCGCTGGATCTTTTTGCTTCATATGCTTTCTCCAGAAATTTAAGTGAATATATCTATATATTTACTTAATAAGGAAGAAGTATGAAACATTTGAAAATTGTTCAAAGACTTTCAAGATGAAGTGAAAAATCATTGTAACAAGAAAATAAAAGAGTTTATGATTTGAGCATAAAGGAAGATATTTGAGTTACATGTTTAGCAAAACACCTAAGTTTTGAGGAATTGTTCCATGATTTGTGTTTCTCGATAAATCATAGGAGTATGGCATATTTGAGAGATGAAATCAAACCATGTTTGACATGGTAAGATCAAAGGTGTCATTTATAAAACTGCCATTATGTTTTAAGGATTGAAGCTTTAGAGACTACCGCTTCTACACTGAAAAGAGCACCATTGTGATCCGTTGAAATGACACCATATAAGTTATGGTTTGGGATAAAACCCGAATTGTCTTTTCTTAAATTTTGGTATGCTATGCATAAGTAAAAAATTTACAACCATAGTCGGATAAGCACGTCTTTGTAGGTTATCCCAAAGAATTTGTTGGGAATTTCTCCATAACACCGAGAACGAAAGAGTTAGTTACTTGGAACGTCAAGTTTCTTGAGAAGGAATTTCTCGCGAAAAGTTAAGTGGGAGGACAATAGAACTTTGATAAGGTTCTTGAACCTTAGCTATATGTGTTAAGTAGCGCAGCGCCATAAAGTGTCCCGGTGGTGGCCACAATGCTCATGGCTCCCGTGATTACAAAGGTTGTAATATCGGAGATTAGAGTTCATATTGAACCGTGTGGGTCGGTAAGAATCAAATAGTGATACTTGATAAACAAGTCGTTATTGTTTTGACAATGATGAAACGACTACATGCAAAGAAGCGATGATGGGCCCTGACTCCATAAAATGACTAGTCATAGAATCCGCTATAGTATCCATACACGAGAAATCAAGTTTCTGAACTTGGAAGACCCTCCGGAAAGGCATGAAGCCTATCAGTCGTGTTTGGATCTATAAAGAAATAGACATGGATGTTTAACATCTATGAAATAGTCGACATGTCGGAAAGAAGTTTAAAGCAATGTTCAAGGAGTTGACTATGACAAGATTTGATCTTTCATAGCGATATTTAGTCTTGACGGATTAATGTAGGAACCACTACATATAATTTGGTATATGGTAGTTGAATAAACAAAACAAGGTTCTTCTAATAGAATGGTTACCTAGGACGTGTACATGACATGGTCCGAAGGGTTTTGTTAATTCAAAGGGTGCTAAAAGGGCATGAAAACTTCAATAGTTGAAGTAAGCATAGCGAAGTTGGAATCTTCACCATGATGAAACTGTTAAAAGAGTTTAAATTCATCGGAGATGATGAAGATGCTTGCATTGGCAAGAAATTAAGTGGGAGCACTGAGACATATTTCTAATACATTATGTAGAGGACATATTGTTGATTGGAAATGATGTATCTTGTATTGACACAAGTTAAGAATTTCATTAAAATAAGATTTCGATGAAAGACTTGGGCAAAACCGGAATATTTATCATCAATATCTATATGGATAGATTGAGGCGCTAATATGGTTGTGCCAGACATACATATATGAGATATTGAAAGGGTTCAATATGGAAACAACAGGAAAGGTTCTTGCTGCATGGAAAGGATTGTATAAAGATTCCAGTGTTTCAACACTTGGTGAGTAAAATCACATGAATATTTTGATCGATTATACCGTGATATGTATATATCCAGATATGTCATATGCTCTAAATGTTATGAGCACATACCAGAATGATTCATAAGATGATCATTGGACGATAGTAAAGATATTCTTATGAGATTTGGAAGAACTAAGAATATATCATGTATAAGTGACAAATAGTTAAAAGGAGTTCATTGTAAAGTGTTACATTGATACTAGTTTTGTCACAAGATACAAAATTAAAAATTTATCTCAATTTAGACTATGGGTGGCACAATGTAATGGAAAGGACGTTCCATGATGGATTTGGATGAGTTCCAAATTTGAAACATTGTGACGGATACTACAACAAGAAGGGTAAGTATACGACTGCTATAGTAGCAGCAAAGGAGGGCATTTGTGTTATGTAGTTTGTTATCAAACTAGGTGTGGTTCAAAGTGGGCTAATACTATGAAGATATATTGTATGACAATAATATCAACATATTTTAACCCGAACGAACTAAAGGTCTCACCAAATGACTAAATTTATACAATGCCATCTCATTTGAGAATGAGTGATGCGTAGAGACGCAAAGACATGCAAATACGCACGGACCTAAAAGTTCTAGATCCGGAAATTATGTTAACCACTAGCAAACACGTATGTTCAATAGCTAGGTGTTGTATATACACGTTTACAAACTAGATTATTGACTCTAGTGCAAGTGGGAGACTGAGGGTAATATGCCCGAGAGGCAATAATAAAGTGGTTATTATCTTATTCCATGTTTATGTTAAATGTATATTTTGCATGCTATAATTGTGTTAATTGGAAATGTTAATACATGTGTGTTTAATAAAAAAAATATAAAGTTCCTAGTAATGCCTCTCATATAAACTAGCTCATTGATTAACAAGATGATCAAGGTTTCCTAATCATGGACATTAGATGTTGTTAATAACAAGGTCACAACATTGGTGGAATGATGTGATGAACATTCATCCGAAGTATAGCATTACGATCAAAGTCATTATGTTTATATTGCTATAACATCATACGAAGTAATCTTAGTCCTTAGACCATGAGATCATGTTAATTGCTAACACCAAACGTCGCACCGTAACAGGGTGACTATAAAGGTGGGTTCAGAACTACGAAGGTGTTATGTTGAGGCTCATGGATCAAGAGTGGAATTTGTCAATCCCGATGATGGATAGATATACATTGGGCCCTCTCGGTGATATCACATTAAGATAGCTTGCAAGCAAGTGATGTGATCACTAGAATGTTATATCACGGGAACGAGAAAAGAGTGCATGTCGGTAACGAGATCAAACTAGGTATTTGGATACCGATGATCGAATCTCGGACATGTATTATATCATGCGACAAAGGGATTTAGTTACTAGCGTTAAAGGTTCTCATGATCACAGAACTCATCGTTGAATGTGTAGGAGTCAGTATGGATCTCCAGGTCCCACTTCTGATTATTGATCTGAGAGGGGTCTCAATCATGTCTGCATTATTCGCGACCCGTAGGGTGACACACTTAAGGGATACCGACACCATTTGGAGCAAATATGTTTCAGATAAATATTTAAGAAAGCGCTAGAATTATTTCAATAGACACCAAAACTATTTCGGGTGAAATTGCTGAAATTGGTTCTGCATGTAATATTGAAATGTTGTAGGGGGTTTTATGTGAATGTTTTTTAATTAAAGTAATTAACAAAATTCTGAATAAAAATAATAAAAGAGTTTTATTAAATGAGAGAGCGTTAAATTTGGAGAAATTTAATGCATTTAAAGTGGGGACTTTAAAAGAGAATGTGAATGGGCATTTTTATGTGGAGGGGTTACCACCACATGAATGGGGAGGTGAGGAGTCACCCTCCCATGGGGCGCCGGCCATGGGGGAGCGGTACCCCCCTCCTCCTATAAAAGGCCCCCCTCACACCCCTTCTTCCACACACCTCCTCGCGAAGGATCTCTCTCCCCCTCTAGTATTATCCACCCATGGTCTCAGATTAGCGAGATACATGTTCCCGGTGGCTTTATTTGGAAAGGAGTTGCTGCTTCCGCTGCTTTGAGAAAATAATCTTGATGACCCACAAGTATAGGGGGTGTATCGCAGTATTTTCGAGGGAAGTGAAACCCAATTTATTGAGTCGATACAAGGGGAGCCAAAGAATATTTATAAGCCTTAATAATTGATTTGTCAATTCAGCTGCACCTGGAAACAATCTTACTCATAGCAGTTTATCAGTAGCAATTTTTTTGTAGTAGGAATAGTAAAGTAACAAAAGTAGTAAAGTAAAGACAACAGTAACAATAGAAGTAAACTGTGGGATTCAAGTGCGGTACGCATAGGGATGGATGGACTGGCGTTGCATGGACAAGACAATTCACATAGCAATCAGAACATAGGGCAATTGCAGATAAATAAGATAAAGCATCCAAGTACTAGATAATCCTAGGCATGTGTTCCATATATAGTTATACGTGCTCGTAATGAGAACTTGCACAACATCTTTTGTCCTGCTAGCCCGTTTGCAGTGGGGCCTCAAGGGAACTACTGGCAATTAATGTGCTCCTTTTAATAGAGCACCGGAGCAAAGCATTAACACTCCATGAACACATGTGATCCTCACATCAAAGTGATTCCCTCCGGTTATCCCGATTGCTGTCACTTCAGGGCCATTGGTTCCGGACAACAAAGTGTGTATACAACGTGCAGATAATACCATAAACAATAGTATCATAGTGAATCAATAACATGTTCAGATCTGAAATCATGGCACTCGGGCCCTAGTGACAAGCATTAAGCATAACAAGTTGCAACAAAGTCATAAAGCACTAATAAAAGATACTAGGCACCATGCCCTAACAATCCGATGCCATTACATGAACGATCTCATCCAATCCCTACCATCCCCATAGCCTATAGCGGGGGATTACTCACTCATAGATGGGGGAAACATAGATGGTCGATGGAGAAGCGATGGTGATGATGATGGCGATGATATCCTCCAATTCCCCGTCCCGGCAGGGTGCTAGACCGGAATTTCTGGTGTTGTTTCGTGGAATCTTGTGGTGGCGGCGGAGCGGAACTCCTTCTGGAAAAACGTCGAACCCCCCCGAGTTTTTAGGTCAGAAGGCAACTTATAGGTGAAGAGGGAGACCGAGGGGTAGCCTGGGGTGGCTAGACCACCCCCTGGCATGGCCTGGGCTTGCCCGCGCGGTCTGGTGGTGTGGCCTGGGCCCAGCCCCCCTCCGTCTCATATTCTGGCTCCGGGAGTCTTCTGGTGAAATAGGATTTTTGGCATATTTTCCGGGATTTGTCCTGAAAGTTGATTTTCCACACAAAAAGTAGACACCAAGGCAATTCTGCTGAAAACGGCGTCAGTCCGCGTTAGTTGCATCCAGATCACACAAGTTTAGAGGATAAACAATAGCAAAAGTGTTCGGGAAATTGGATACATTTTGGACGTATCAAATCCCTCCAAGCTTAGCTTATTGCTTGTCCTCAAGCAATTCAGTTGAAAATTGAGTGCAATAAAAGAACTTTCATGAACACATTTGCTTCATATGATGTATATATTCTCAACATGTGATAAACTACTTAGGCAATTCATAATAAAGAGTATGCTAGTGAGTCTACTTAATAGTCATTGCAAGCTATGAAGAGATTCCAACTCAAAAATAAGAAGTAGCATGAAGCATAAAAATAAGCAACATTAAAATGCTCATAACAAGGTATGATAGAGTAGTACCTCGCTTGCCTTTGATTATGAATGCCAAGGCACCTCTGAAGTCCAAGTGAAGACTAGAAGTAAAGATGTCAAAGATACAAGCATCAAAGTCATAACACAAATAATCAAGTAATGAGACAAGCACAAAAGAATGACAACTATGCTCTCAAGAAGGTGCTCAAAGAATATATGGAGACTCAACAAGTAAAAGAAAAGGGTTTTGAATAGTTTGAAAAGCTTCCAAATGCTGAAAGTATGGTACTCATTAGCTCTGAGCTCTCATTGCCCCTATCATAAGCATCTTTAATGTGATTAAGGTGAAAGTGAGGTCCAATCTGAGTTATATGCTTGATAGACTATAAACAGAAAATCCCATGTCCCTTGAGTACGAGGGCCGCTCCTCATGCTACTCAACTTTAGTTACCGGTAAGTTCTTGTCATCGTAAATATGTGCGTATCATAGAGAACCGCCAACGGGGTACCCCTTGCCGAGATACGGAAGAATCCCCATATCAAAATGACAAGGCAAGCAAACAATGAGTATCTCAGCAATCTTCTTATTTACCATGGGAAAATGGTGCTTTTTTCTCTCTTTCCTCTTTTAATAAATCTCTTTTTTTTATTTTTCTCATTAGCTATCTCTCTTTTTTATAAGAAGAATGCTTCATAGATATCATTATGGTTACGGTGCAGGTTTCCACCATGTCAGCATGGATTAGACCAGCGGCCCAGGTGTTTCTCTAACACACATACATAACTCCATGGACTTACAAGCTCCCCTTTTATTTCACACCGACGACATCCGCAAACAAAAGAGCATGGTATCAACTGGGTATATATTTACAAGTGTTGAAAGCGTTCTACATGACAGCACGGTTCTGCTAATCCCCAGCCTATAATTTGCAAGCATATAACTTTCATGGATAGTCACAATGGTTCAGGTTTATTAAGTGCAGAAAAATAAAGTGTGCCATCAAGTTCGTGACAGCTTTACTAACTAACTTTCTCATAACAAGGAAACATTTTATTCGGAAGGAAACAAGGCATAATGAATATACACGGGAGTAGCAAATGATGCTAATAGGTAGTTATGGTGGACACTTTGGCAATATTTGGTTTAAGGGAGTTGGAAACATGAGTAAAATACTCAGTGGAAGTGAAGGCTAGAAATACTAAGGGAGCGACAAACGAGAGAGCAATTGCTGTCATAATCATGCTTGAAACAAAACAAGACTAATCATGGCATGAAAGTGATTCAAGATCCTCAAGTCAAAATAATTCATCGAGGCTTAACTGATTATTACAGTCATGTGCATGCGTGACCATGTGCCAAGTCAATTCAAATGAAACATTCAGAGGAGGATACCACGGCGTCATACCAAGTTATGAATAGAGTAATGCAAGCAAACATTCATAAAACATGCTACAAACTATTAGCAAGCCGGAACTAATCATACGAAAGCAAGAACTACTAAGCATCGAAAGATAACATACACCCTACACGAACAGGCTAAGCATGCCCATAATGATGAGTATATGTACAAAAATGAAAACAAATAGAGTTCGTTACCAGCCTCTTACCACGAGTTGTCATTAATCCTCATTATTGCTCTTCACTTGTGTGGCTTGAATAATAACATGAAACCAATATCCACTGAGGACTGCTGAACCCTGTAGCAAACTCACAAAACCAAAGAAGAACGACAAATATTTTTGTTGTTTTCGATTTTTAAAATAAGAACAAAAAAGGAAGAACAAGCAAAGCAAAATCTTTTTGGGTTTTTCGAATAGTTCAAACAAAGCAAAAAGGGAAAACCAAACCAAGGAAAAAAGAAGAAGAAGCAAACCAAAGAGAAACAACATAAATATTTTTGGTCTTTTTCTGTTTTAGAAAGCAAAAGCAAAGAAATAATGAAAACTAAAAAGAGAACGAAACATGAATATACAAAGTACCGACACAACATGATAAGGATATGAGTGCGGTGTCGGCCTACCTCCCCCCAAGCTTAGGCTTTTGGCCTCAGTGGGTATCAATCCCAAGCCGGCCAGGATGATGTGTCACCGTAATATGACGAGGAGGTCCCCTCGTCCTGGTGCGAGCTCGAGTACGTCCCTCCATAGTGAGTGGAGTGATCATAGGAGGGTACATCCTCCTGGTGCTGCTCGTGGAAACCTAGTAAGCAAAGCTGCTCGTCCACCTCCTCATTTGAGCGCGACCACGGTCTCCTGTGAACACTAAACAAAGAATACTGCAGCAAAGGGATCTCCCTATCATCACCATCAGTAAACAACATCCTATATACTAGATTGTCCAAATCAGAAGTAACAGTGACAACGTGATGAGTTTTCATAGCAACAAGGTCAAGCCTCGGTGGTGCCAGTACAGTGTCATTGGGGTCCACTAAAAGACCTAATGCATTGACCATACGCGAGGCAATGATGCCCCCATAGATAGGCCCCCTAGCAGCTAGGCGGTGAGCAATAAGCGAGCCAAGGTTGTACCGAGTATCATTGTTAAGCACAGCAGCAAGGAAGGCTAAATGATAGTTGGAGATATTACTTGTGTTCTCCCTACCAAGTATGCTAGTAGCAAGATAATATGCAAAGTATCTGAGAGCAGGGAGTTGGATGTTTCTTATCTTTCTGCGTTGGGCCACGCGGTCATCATCATTGGTCACCCCTCGGTAAAGCTCCAGCAAATCAACGGGTCTCCCTTGAATTTTCTTCATGGTCCTAGTCATGCTTACACCTACAAACTGCAAAATCTTTCCAATGGCATGGTAAAGGGCAGATTATAAATCTTGAAAGAGACAGTTGACTGATAGGACGTGTTAGTAAACATGAAGCTCTCAACAAAAGTTTTGGTGAGCATAGAGTATTGCTCACTCTCATCTTGCATATATGAGGTCAAACCAAGCCTCTCAATCAGTAGCAAGAAATCATCAAGAATCCCTGCAGCTTGTAAGAAAGTAAAACAAGGAAAAGTGGATGGGTGAGCATCCCCATCATCCCTTTTGTTACCAATACGAGTTGCAATGAGGTCTTTGTTGTATGATGTCCTAAAATGAGAGGCTGATCTTGAGGGCCTCGACCTCCTAGGTGCATTACTCTCAAATATCTCTCCAAAAGTATGGTTTTTCATACTTGGTATTCTGAAATTTAAACACATATTAAACAAGTGATTGCAAAGTAAATATAATGAGGGATTCTACTCATAGGGAGTTGTAAGAGGCGTAAACATGTATCAAACTATATCTCTAAGCATCAAACAAGCTTACAAGCTCTCATAACCTGTCACCTACAGCAGCAAAATACTCAATATATAATCCACTAAACACAAATCTACTTGGACAAGGGGAGGAGTCACTTACCAAGGCACAAATGCTCAAAATTTCAGCAAGAAAGATGGGCTGAGCAAGAAGATCGAAAAAATCAGGAGCAAGCACATCAAGAATGTGATTTTGAGCAATGAACTAGAGCTTACTCGGGAGAGAGAAGAAAGTGGCAGGTGAGAGAGTTAGTGGAGGGCCAGGGGTGGCCCACACCATGGCATAGCGCCACCCAGGGCAGGTCGCGCCACCAGGTGGTGAGCCTTCCTGGTGGGTCCCCTTGGCACCTCCCAAATACTCCTCTGCCCCCTTTTCACGTAAAAATTTAATATGAATTTTCTGGAATTTTTCGAGACACTTTATTTTTGGGCATTTTTCAGGAACAGAAGAATGATTTTCTGACAGACAGATTTTTTTGAAATGATGCAATGACAAAACAAGGCTAGAACTATAGAAGTTCTAAGACACTCTAACATGCAAGCAACTAACAAAAAAGAAAACTAAACAAAGACAAAAACTAAAATGGTTAGCAATAGAAGTAAACGGAGATAACCATAGTGAAACCATTGTTTTGTTCAACGAAATCCTTTTGTTAACAAAGTTGATTAGGTCTTGGTACCAAAACAATTTCATATGAGACAAAACTTTGTGTTCCACTAATGATTATGTTACCTCAACCTTGATAGCAATGGTCCCAATCATAATAGTTTCAAATTTTTCTTTTGGTATGGGACAATATATTTCTCCAACTTGAATGCCCTCAGCATGTTCCATTGAATTCAAACCATAAGTCCTTTCAATCTTCTTGGGGAAATAGACAGTATGTTCCTTGTCATTAACATTGAAAGTCACTTTTCCTTGATTACAATTAATAATAGCTCCTGCAGTATTAAGAAAAGGTCTCCCAAGAATAATAGACATATTATCATCTTCAGGTATTTCAAGCACAACAAAATCAGTTAATATCAAGCAATTATGAGCCACTTGAACAGGAACATCCTCACATATACCCACAGGAATAGTTGTAGATTTATCAGCCATTTGCAAAGATATATCAATTGGTATTAACTTTTCTAGTTGAAGCCTCTTATAGAGAGAGAAAGGCAAACACTAACTCCAGCTCCCAAATCACACAAAGTAGTTCTAACATAACTATTCTTAATAGAGCAAGGGATAGTTGGAACCCCCGGGTCTCCAAGTTTCTTAGGAACCTTACCATTGAAGGAATAATTAGCAAGCAAAGTAGAAATTTCTTCATTAGGGATCTTCCTTTTATTCGAGACAATATCCTTCATATACTTTGAATAAGGAGGCAATTTAATAGCATCAGCCAAAGGAATTTGCAAGAATAAAGGTTTCATCCACTCACAAAACTTATTATAGTGTTCATTTTCCTTTGACTTGTGTTTCTTATCAGGGAAAGGCATAGTTTTTGGACCCAAGGTTCTCTTTCACTACCATGTTTCTTAGCAATATAATCTTCTTTAGTGTATTTAGTATTCTTAGTGTGCTTTTCAGGTTCTTCTTCAACTTTTTCTTCATTAGGAGCTTCATTTTCTTCATTACCACATTCAGTTTCAGCATCAAAGATAGATATACTATTAGGATCTATAGCAGGTTCAGAGGGTTCTACAACTGTTTTATATTTCTTTTTCCTCTTCTTACGAGTAGACCCACTATTTTCAGCTTGTTGAGAATCCTGCTCAATTCTTTTGGGATGCCCCTCAGGATATAGAGGATCATGGGTAGCAGCTCCACTTCTAGTTCTAATTTCATAAGCATGTTTTTCTTTAGCGACATTAATTAGCAAGTCTTTTTGCACTTTAGTGAGTTGATCTATTTGCGTTTGAACCATTTGAAAGTGTTTAACAATCATTTTAACATCATTAGAGGTTCTTTCCACAATATCTTTCAACTCAACAATAGCTCTAGTGTTTGCCTTTAGATGATTTTGCACCCTTTTATTAAAATTATCTTGCTTAATAATAAAGATATTAAATTCTTCTAAGCATTGATCAGGAGGTTTAGAGTAAGGGATATCACCTTCATAAAAGTGTTGGAGAGAGTGTACCTCAATAGTGGGTGAGTATGGAATAGGCTTACATAATTCTTCTATAGGAGGTAAATTCTTGACATCTGCAGCTTTAACTCCCTTCTCCTTAAGACATTTCTTAGCTTCCTTCATCACTTCATCATATAATTCAATCACTCCCCTCTTCTTTGATGTTGGAATAGGCACCAGAATAGTAGGTTTAGGTACAATTACTTCAGGTATAGCTTGTTTAGGAGGAGTCCAATCTTCATAGTTCTTACATATTTTAGCAATTAATTCCTCAGCTTCCTTAGGAGTCTTATTCCTGAAAACACAATCAGCACAACTATCTAGGTATGTCCTAGATTCTTCAGTTAGTCCATTATAAAATATATCAAGAAGCTCATTCTTATGTAATGGACTTCCAGCTTGTGCATGAATCAAAGTACAAAACCTTGCCCATGATTTGGGCAATACCTCTTTTTCTCCCTGTTTAAAATCAAAAAGTTCCTGCAAAATAGCATGTCTAGCACTAGGAGGAAAATATTTCTGCAGGAAAGTATTAATCAAGCAATAAGGGCTATCAATAGATCCAGGAGGTAAATTACTAAACCAAGTTTTAGCTTATCCTTTCAGTGAAAAGGGGAAAATCTTAGCCACGAAGTAAGTACGCATCTTAAAATCATCAGAAAACAAGCCACTCATGGTAGAAAGTTCATTCATATGTGCTACCGCACTTTCATTCTTAGTCCCACAAAAAGGTTCTTTCTCAACAATAGCTATGTAATATAGATCGAGAGAGAAATCATAATATTTATCTGTAATGTTTATGGGGGAAGCAGCAAACTTAGCAATAGGAGACAATTTGGGTCTAATAGTACGCCTCTCAAGGAGACTCTTAGCAGCGCTCCTATCATGGGTGTTCTTACATTCTTTAATAAATTCATCGGTCATCTCAACATAACCATCTTCAATGTTATAACTCTCACTAGACTCAGGTGAACTAACAAGTGTAGTAGTAGTGTCTTCATTAGGAGTTTCAGTATTTCCAGCTATAGTTCTAGCAATCGTAGCATGTAGGAAAGGACCTAATGAACCACTCTTATCAAGCACAGTAGAAGCAGCATCATAAGCATCAGGAGTTTCAGATTCAGCAGTAGTAGCAGTGTGTGTAGCATGTGTATGTGGTGGTGTAACGAGCTTACTCATAACAGACGGTGAATCAAGAGCAATAGAGGTATTCAAAACTGTACCTCTTCTTGTAGTGGATAGTAAAATAGGAACCTTGCCATCACGAGACTTACCCATGATGGATGGATAGCAGGGAACAATAGAGAATCCAAGTGAACTTGATAAATAAAGCTATGCTCCCCAACAACAGTGCCAGAAAATAGTCTTGATGACCCACAACTATAGGGGGTGTATCGCAGTATTTTCGAGGGAAGTGAAACACAATTTATTGATTCGACACAAGGGGAGCCAAAGAATATTTATAAGCCTTAACAACTGAGTTGTCAATTCAGCTGCACCTGGAAACAATCTTGCTCACAGCAGTTTATCAGTAGCAACAGTTTTGTAATAGGAATAGTAAAGTAACAGCAGTAGTAAAGTAAAGACAGCAGTAACAATAGCAGTAAACAGTGAGATTCGAGTGCGGTAGGCATAGGGATGGATGGACGGGCGTTGCATGGACAATACGATTCACATAGCAATCAGAACATAGGGCAATTGCAGATAAATAAGATAAAGCATCCAAGTACTAGATAATCCTAGGCATGTGTTCCATATATAGTCATATGTGCTTGCAATGAGAACTTGCACAACATCTTTTGTCGTACCAGCCCGTTTGTAGCAGGGCCTCGAGGGTACTACTGGCAATTAAGGTGCTCCTTTTAATAGAGCACCGGATCAAAGCATTAACACTCCATAAACACATGTGATCCTCACATCAAAGCCATTCCGTCTGGTTTTCCCGATATTTGTCACTTCGGGGCCATTGGTTCCAGACAACAACGTGTGTATACAACTTGCAGATAAGACCATAAACAATACTATCATAATGAATCAATAACAAGAATTAAGCATAACAAGTTGCAACAAAGTCATAAAGCACTAACAAAAGATACTAGGCACCATGCCCTAACAATCTGATGCCATTACATGAACGATCTCATCCAATCCCTACCAACCCCATAGCCTACAGCGGGGGATTACTCACTCATAGATGGGGGAAACATGGATGGTGGATGGAGAAGCGATGGTGATGATGATGGCGATCATCTCCTCCAATTCCCTGTCCTGGCAGGGTGCCAGAACGGAGTTTCTGATGCTGTTTCATGGAATCTGGTGGTGGCGGTGGAGCGGAACTCCTTCAGAAGGTAACTTAAAGGCGAAGAGGGAGACCGAGGGGTAGCCTGGGGCGGTCAGACCACTCCCTGGCGCGGCCTAGGCTTGCCCGCGCGGCCTGGTGGTTTGGCCTGGGCCCAGCCACCCTCCGTCTCGTATTCTGGCTCCGGGAGTCTTCTGGTGAAATAGGATTTTTGGCATATTTTCTGGGATTTTTCCTGAAAGTTGATTTTCTGCACAAAGAGTAGACATCAAGGAAATTCTGCTGAAAACAGCGTCAGTCCGCGTTAGTTGGATCCAAATCACACAAGTTTAGAGGAGATACAATAGCAAAAGTGATCAGGAAAGTAGATACATTTTGGACGTAGCATTTTGCTGGAGCGAGGGACGGAGATTGTTGGGGTACCGGACGTGTGTGCGATCAAGGATGCACCGCTGCTTTGCGGTGCTGTACTTGGTGGTGCTGGACTTGCTGGAGCTGGATCAGAAGGATGTGCTGGAGCTGGACCTACTAGACTTCATCACGATCTTGAGATCGGCAAGTGTACAACTACATCATCCACGAGTTCCATCTCGTTAACAAAGCTTTGTTGTCTTTGAGGGTAAGTTCTCCATGGATGTATATCCACCCATTGCTTGTATCTAGTAGATAGATCTTGGCGTATAGTTCCCATCATAGGAATTTTTTTGTTTTCTATGCTGCGAACCCAACACCACTGATGTCATTGCATGTGTGCTCTTTTCATGACCACATGGATCCACTAGATGTCATTGCATGTGTATTCTTTTCCTAGACCACATGGATCCACTAGAGTCATTGCATGTGTGTTCGTTTCCTAGACCACATGGATCCACTAGAGTCATTGCATGTGTGTTCTTTTCATAAACCACATGGATCCACTAGAGTCATTGGATGTGCGTGTGTATTAGTGTGCATCATTTTGGTTTTGGAAAAGAACACATGCAATGATTCCACTCTAGCATGTGGTGTCCAACCATGTCCAGGAACCCTAGAAGCATACTGGGATTCACCTACAACATGCATTCTACCACCAGTTTGAAAGATGCTTCATCACCAAAACCACTTGGATGTGTGTGTGTATCATTGTGCATCATTGTGGTTTTGGAAAAGAACACATGCAATGATGCCACTAAAGCATGTGGCATCCAACCATGTCCATCAACCCTAGCAGCATGCCGGGATTCAACTGCAGCATGCATTATATCACCAGTTTGAAACATGCTGCATCACCACACCGACTTGCATGTGTGTGTATTAGTGTGCATCATTGTGGTTTTGGAAAAGAACCATATGCAATGATGCCACTCTAGCATGTGTGTTCTTTTCATAAACCACATGGATCCACTGATGTCATTGCATGTGTGTCTCTTTCATAACCACATTGATCCACTAGATGTCATTGTATGTGTGTTCTTTTCATAAACCACATGGATCCACTAGATGTCATTGCATTTGTGCTCTTTTCCTATACCACATGGATCCACTAGAGTCATGGCATGTGTGTTCTTTTCCTAGACCACATGGATCCACTAGAGTCATTGCATGTGTGTTCTTTTCATAAACCACATGGATCCACTAGTCATTGGATGTGTATGTCTATCAGTGTGCATCATTTTGGTTTTGGAAAAGAACACATTCAATGATGCCACTCCAGCATGTGGTGTCCAACCATGTGTAGGAACCCTAGAAGCATGTTGGATTGAACTGCAGCATGCATTCTACCACCACTTGGATGTGTGTGCGTGTGTATCAGTGTGCATCATTGTGGTTTTGGAAAAGAACACATGCAATGATGCCACTAAAGCATGTGGCGTCCAACCATGTCCAGGAACCCTAGCAGCATGCTGGGATTCAACTGCAGCATGCATTGTATCACCAGTTTGAAAGATGCTACATCACCACATCCACTTGGATGTTTGTGTATTAGTGTGCATCATTGTGGTTTTGGAAAAGAACACATGCAATGATGCAACTCCAGCATGTGTGTTCTTTTCATAAACCACATGGATACACTAGATGTCATTGCATGCGTGTTCTTTTCCTAGACCACATGGATCCACTAGAGTCATTTCATGTGTGTTCTTTTCCTAGACCACATGGATCCACTAGAGTCATTGCATGTGTGTTCTTTTCATAAACCACATGGATCCACTAGAGTCATTGGATGTGTGTGTGTATTAGTGTGCATCATTTTGGTTTTGGAAAAGAACACATGCAATGATGCCACTCCAGCATGTGGTGTCCAACAATGTCCAGGAACCCTAGCAGCATGCATTCTACCACCAGTTTGAAAGATGTTGCATCACCACACCCAATTGGACGTGTGTGTATTAGTGTGCATCATTGTGGTTTCGGAAAAGAATATAAACAATGATGCCACTCCAGCATGTGTCGTCTAACCATGTCCAGTAACCCTAGCAGCATGTTGGAATTCAAATGCAGTATTCATTGTATCACTAGTTTGAAAGATGCTGCATCACCTCACCCACTTGGATATGTGTGTGTATTAGTATGCATCATTGTGGTTTTTTTTGAAAAGAACACATGCAATGATGCCACTCTAGCATGTGGTGTCCAACCATGTCTAGGAACCCTAGCAGCATGCTGGGAGCTATAGCATGCATTGTATCACTAGTTTGAAAGATGATGCATCACCACGCCCACTTGGATGTGTGTGTATCAGTGTGCATCATTGAGGTTTTTTAAAAGAACACATGCAATGATGTCACTCCAGCATGTGTGTTCTTTTCATAAACGACATGGATCCACTAGATGTCATTGCATGTGTTTTTGTTTTCATAAACCACATTGATCCACTAATGTCATTGTATGTGTGTTCTTTTCCTAAACCACATGGATCCACTAGATGACATTGCATGTGTGTTTTTTCATAAACCACATGGATCCATTAATGTCATTGCATGTGAGTTCTTTTCATAAACCACATGGATCGACTAGAGTCATTGGATGTGTGTGTGCGTGTCAGTGTGCATCATTTTGGTTTTGGAAAAGGACACATGCAATGGTGCCACTCCAGCATGTGGTGTCCAACCATGTCTAGGAACCCTAGAACCATGCTAGTATTCATCTTCAAAATGCATTCTACCACCAGTTTGAAAGATGCTACATGACCACACCCACTTGGATGTGTGTATCAGTGTGCATCATTCTGGTTTTGGAAAAGAACACGATGCCACTCCAACATGTGGCATTCAACCATGTCCAGGAACCCTCGCAGCATGTTGGAATTCAACTCCAGCATGCTTTGTATCACTAGTTTGGAAGATGCTGCATCACCACACCCACTTGGATGTGTGTGTATTAGTGTGCATCATTGTGGTTTTGGAAAAGAACACATGCAATGATGCCACTCCAGAATGTTTGTTCTTTTCCTAAAACACATGGATCCACTAGATGTCATTGCATGTGTTTTTTTCATAAACCATGTGGATCCACTCATTTTATTGCATGTGTTCTTTTCCTAAACCACATGGATCCACTAGATGTCATTACATGTGTGTTCTTTTCATAAACCATAGGTATCCACTAATGTCATTGCCTGTGTGTTCCTTTCATACACCACATTTATCCACTAGATGTCATTGCATGTCTGTTCTTTTCATAAACCACATGGATACACTAGATGTCATTGCATGTGTGTTCTTTTCCTATACCACATGGATCCACTAGAGTCATTTCATGTGTGTTCTTTTCCTAGACCACATGGATCCACTAGAGTCATTGCATGTGTGTTCTTTTCATAAACCACATGGATCCACTATAGTCATTGGATGTGTGTGTGTATCAGTGTGCATCATTTTTGTTTTGGAAAAGAACACATGCCATGATGCCACTCCAGGATGTGGTGTCCAACCATGTGCAGGAACGGTAGCAGCATGTTGGGATTCAACTAGAGCATGCATTCTACCACCAGTTTGAAAGATGCCGCATCACCACAGTCACTTGGATGTGTGTGTGTGTGTATTAGTGTGCATCATTATGGTTTTGGAAAAGAACACATGAAATGTTGCCACTCCACCATAATTTTTGGAAGCTCTTTATTAGACTTGAATCCCTTCTTCCTTCTATGAAGGCCTTTCTTTTACTTCTATGTTGAGTCTCCATCTTCTATCTTTATGCACCTATTGAGAGAGTATAGTGGCCATTCTTAGTTTAATGTGCTTTGTCCCAAGGCTTGTTGATTGATGCATAACTTTGTTATTGCTTGTTCTGAAACTATTTGTATCTAGTCACTCTTTTCAACTTTGAAGGTGTCCTATGCATTTATGTTTGCTATTCTACGAGGGACAAGCTGAATGCCACTATGCTATGTTTTCTTTATGTGAAACAAACAAACGTCTTTCAATGCATTGTTATTCATGAATCTTTTGTTTGTGCCTTTTCATGTTACAACATAGTTGCTAGGTCTTATTGTTCGAACTTTGTCTTTCATGTTATGATTGAAGTACTATGATTCCAGATATCATTTTTTTACAAATACTTTGATCAAGTTTATGATGGTGCATGTCACCTCAAAAATTATTGTTTATTTTTATCACTTACCTACTCGAGGACGAGCAAGAGTTAAGCTTGGGGATGTTGATACGTTGCAAACGTATCCATAATCTTTGATGTTCCATGCTTGGTTTTATCTACTTTCTTATGTTTTGTCCACGGTTTGGAGTACTTTCTATACACTTTCTTGGACTAACCTATTAACAAGAGTCACAGTGCCAGCTGCTTGTTTTCTGCTGTTTTGGTTCCAGGAAAGTCAGGAAATGAATATTCTCGGAATCGGACGGGACAAAAGCCAAAGTTAGTTTTTCACCGAGGGGGACACGGAGCCAGAATACGAGACGGAGAGGGGCCAAGGGGGCGCCACACCACCTGGCCGCGCAGCCAAGCCTAGCCTGCGTCAGGGGGTGGTCTGGCCGCCTCAGGCACCTCCTCGGCCTCCCCTTTCGCCTATAAGATGCCTCCGATACAGAAACCCTAAGTACCCGATCAAAATTCCACATAAGAGTCTGTAGCCTCCGTCATCTCCATCCCTAGATCAGGAGGGATCTGAAGCTCTTCCCAGCACCCTGCCGGAGGGGATAATTCACCCTGGAGGCCTTCTTCATCACCATATGCAAGCCTGTGGTGTGATGCGTGAGTAGTTCATCCCTGGACTACAGGTCCATGTAGTAGCTAGATGGCTGGTTCTCCTCCTTTGTGCTATCATGTTTAGATCTTGTGATCTCCGTTCATGATCAAGATCATCTATTTGTAATCCTACATGTTGTGTTTGCGGGGATCCGATGGATATTGAGATGCTATTTCAGATTGATTATTGATTCTATCATGTCTTTGTTATTTGTGATCTTGCATGATTTCTGTTGTTAGTAGCTATCTTGGCCAAGTAGATGCTAGCAACTCCAAGAGTTAGTATTTATGCTCGATAGTGGGTTCATGCCTCTAGTAATCTGGGGAAGTGACAGAAATCTTTAAGGTACTAGATGTGCTGTTGCTACTAGGGAGAAAAAAACAATCCTTTGTTCATAGAACAATCGTATTGTTTACTTTACACGCAATGTGTAATGCAATTATCTGTTGCTTGCAACTTAATACTAGAGGGGGTTCGGATGATAACCTGAAGGTGGATTATTTGTCATACATGTAGTTGGATTATGGTCTATGTATAATGTTGTAATGCCCAATCAAATCTCAAAGGAGTCAAGATGAGTAGTATATGCATGATTGCTTTCTCGATGTTTGTCAATTGCCTCGCTGTAATTTGTTCACCCAGCATGTCATCTATCTTAAGGAGAGCCACCACTAGTGAACTATGGACCCTGGTCCTTTCTTTTACCATGAATCTACAACTGTTTTCTGTTTACTTTCTAAAAACTATTACTTTCTTCTGCACAATACGTTTAATCGTTTGTTTTCAGCAAAACCGTGAGATTAACAACCTCACGGTAAGTTGGGGGCAAAGTTCTGTGGTTGTGTTGTGCAGGATTCCATGTTGCTGCTGGCGCCGGTAGTGCGCCCTGCCAAAATCTAGCTAGCAACACCTTGGAGGTGTTTCCTTGCTCCTACTGGTTCGATAAACCTTGGTTTCATAACTAAGGGAAAACTTGCTGTTGTGCTCATCATACCTTCCTCTTGGGGTTCCCCAACGAGCTTGATATATATTGGGCCATCAATAACCAGGCAAGAAAATCCAGTAGACAAACAAGCAAATGATACATTGTGCAACTTGCAAGGTTAATGAAGTATTTAAACAATGTACGTCTAGGAATCTTGTCAGAATAAAGCATTGATGCAATCACAAGTCAACTAAAAATTAATAGGAACCATAACCAATTGAACCATATGGTGGCTAATATTAAACTCACAAGATCATCTGATCATGTATAGATGAAAATCCCTTGTTTATTATTAATCAAACATTATATTTCTCACAGAAATTGCCATCCCAAGTTTGTGACTAATGGGGCTCAAACCCGCAGCTTCGCCTTGACGGGGCGATGCTCTGACCGTTTAAGTTAAGAAAATCATTACATTGCTTTAATGATGAGCAAACTAAAGAATCAAATTGGCAATAGACTCTATATGTGCATCATGTAGAGTAGCTATTGAGGTAATGAATTAAGAAATCAAACAACTGGTGCACGATAGACTTCCAAATCATATTAACATGGTTATAGTACATATATATAGTAACTGGGGATCATATTAGATGATAATAGCTATGGCAATCTCACTATGAGTAGTCTAGATAGAACTCCCTCTGTTTCAAAATATAAGATGTCATGGGTTCTGTGAAACGAATGTATCTAGACACCCTTTAGTTTTGGTAGAGTAACTTGGACTAGTATTGTATTCATTGTTACTAGTCAAAGTTACTCCCCACCAAGACCAAGTAATTTATAATAGTCTCATACATATAACACTAGACTATGTTACTACATCCAGAGTGCATATAAGCTCAATCATGGTGGCGATCTCTAATATTATAATAGAATATAGATTAGCATAAAAGTGGATATACTTCAATCACCACCACCTAATCATGGTCTAGTTAACATATATATATATATATAGATAGAAGATCATTAGTCAAATATAGCAAAAAGAGATCAAATATAGCAAAAAGAGATCTCCACCATGATTGAGTGAGCAAATTGAATTACAAATCAAGGGATTTACGTTCGGTCTTTGTGCAGTACCGTTAAAGGTCATCTTGTTCTAATCATTGGCCAACTCATGTTGTGACGACACTAGACAATGTGACTACCTCCAGAGTGCATACAAACTCTTAATTATAACAGAGAAATACAATAATAGACTATAAATTAGCATAAAAGTGGATATACTTAAATTACTACCACATAATGGATAGATAGATACATAGATAGATAGATAGATAGATGAACACAAGTCAAATATAGAAAGAATAGATCATCACCAGAATCAAGTGAGCACATTGAATTATAAATCGAGGGATTTACGTCTGGTTTTTTTCCAGTCTTGGTTAAGGTCAACCTTGTTCTAATCGTTAGCCGAATCATGTGGCACCTCATACAAACAAGCATCTGACACTGTGCACATCTCAGTAAAAACAAGAGACTTACTATTTCTTTGTGTGCAGTCCGGTTGGAGGACATCTTGTTGCTAGTTTATTCTTTGAAGACATCCACCGCATAGAGTACTTGGATAGACAGTCCATCTACTTTATTTTTGCTCCTCTACATATAGGTTCAGGTCACTCATTCACATAAAACAGGTTTTCCTTCAGCAATACAAAGCAATAGGTACTTACAAGATTGTAGGGGCGAGTCACTCTACGATTCTCTGTGTTCCCTATGAGAGGAAATAATATCAGATAGTGGTTGTTGCTGTTTACAAAGAACTAGATAGAGATTATAGTATAATCACATGTGAACACGTAGATAAGGGAATGGTGGAATATAAACAAACATTTAAATGACATAAATATTGCCATGGTGACAAAATAGAATGCAGTTACAGTCACTCCTTAGCACGAACAAGAGAGAAATTACAATGATTTAACTTGTGAAATAGGATTGCAAACAAATATGAGAAGTGCCATAAAAAGTGTCACCTTCTATAGAGTAGGCAGTTACTGTACTAACATTTGGACGAACAAGATAGACATTACAATGGTATATTTCGTGAACTTATAGAGTAGGGAATGCTAACCCTTCTGTGAAGTGACTTAAAATGCCATGAACTACATAATAGAAGGTAGATACTGCTGCTACAGAAATTATAATTGATAAAATTGAATTATAGAGCAGGGCATGCAGATAACCATGTTAAGTGTCTTAAAACATGCCATGTAATACTACATCCAATCCAAAGTAAATAAGGCATATAAATTTTTTGCAAGTAAATCAACGCAAAATTGGACCAAGTTTGTAGAACGTACTAGGAACATCTACCATACCAAACCAATGCCACTCGATACATCGGGGCATATATTTTCATAGACGCAAATGCCACAAATTAACCCGTAATATATTTTTCTATGAGCTTGGTAAAAG
Source organism: Avena eriantha (assembly GCA_910589775.1). NCBI lineage: Eukaryota > Viridiplantae > Streptophyta > Magnoliopsida > Poales > Poaceae > Avena > Avena eriantha. Next base: position 502,190,439 of record OU342742.1, read on the forward strand.
TCATCATTGTTTGACTTTAAAGTTTTATAGGCCTTCTTTTACGGAATGGATGTACTCCCTCCATTTCAATAAGTATAAGTCATCATCTAGACCACTTTTTTTGAGGTGAAACAGTAGGGAAAATCCCCACTGCAATTTTTTATTATATGGGTATGGGTATGTTACAATGATAAAAATACCGATGAGTCTATTGATCTAAGGCAGATCAAAACAAGAAAAAAATGCCACCTCTAAAGATGGAAAATATATACTCTATCTCTGATCTAAGTGTTGATTCAGCCAGGTTTTGAATTTCTCCTTGTGGTTTCTTTTGATTCTGAACTGTATCCATCTCATCTCTTGATAGAAGATTGCTTTCCATCTTTCTAGTGCGGGTCTTTTGTCATTAAAAACTTTCTCATTTTTTGCAGATCCAGATACCCCAGGTAGTCATGACAATGATTTCCATTGCAAAAGGCAGGTGCAACTTTTCTTTGATGTCTGAAATAGCCTCCAACCATGATAAGTTTTCTGTTCTGTTTCTGTAAATATGGTCCCAGCATTTTTTTGCAAAAGAACAATCCCAGAATAAATGGTTAACTGATTCTTCCAAGTAACAGTTGCAAGTTACACAATTGTAGTTAGGCAGAATGAACTGTTTTCTTTTCCGAAGATTCCTTCTATTCAGTCTGTCCAGAAGCAAAATCCAGAAAAAGAATTTGTGTTTCTTCTGGCAAGAGGATGTCCAAAGCCAAGAGAAATGAGGTGGTGATGGGGAGTAACCAATCATGGATGAGAAGGCCTTTTTCACTTCAAATATATCTGACCCCCAAATGTAACTCCAGTTATCATGGAGATTCTCATGAGTGGTTGGAAAGATCTCCTGGCATCTTTCTTCCAAGATTGAAAACTCGGAGTAGGCTTGTTGAGAAAGAGGTAGGTGAAAATTATCTTCCAAGAAATCAGCCCGTAAAAAATCATGAACACTGATATTTGAAGACTTTGCATAGGACAGAAGATGTGGGAATTTATTCTTAAAGCACTCATCTTGCCAAAGGTCAGACCAAAAATAGGCTGATTTTCCTGAATTCAGATTGCACTTAGCCATGCCTTTAAAATTATCAATTAATTTGATTTGAGATTTCCACTAGAATGATCCTTCCATGCTTCTTCCACATAATTTTCCATTCTTGTAGTAGGTTTCCCAGATGAGATGAACCCAAGGGATGTCATGGTGACTGTAGAATTTGTCCAGGTTCTTTAAAAGGAGAGCAGTATTTTGAATCTGGTGATTCAGGACTCGAAGACCCCCTTGATTTTTAGGACGACAAATTTTATCCTAAGATACCAGTGCTTGTCCTTTGGCTTGAACATCTTTAGTCTTTTTTCTCCAAAGAAAGTGTCTCATATATTTTATGATTTGATCCTAGATGGCAATTGGTACCTCTAGACAACTCATGAAAAATAGAGGGAGTGAGGAAAGTACAGATTTTACAAGTTGCAGTTTTCCTCCATAGTTCAAGAAATCAGCTATACCACAAAGTCTTATTTGAACTCTTTGAACAATAGGCAGAAAATGTTCCATAGATGGCTTTGATATGCTTAGTGGAAATCTAAGATAGGTGAAAGGGAGGCTGCTAGATTGACAATTGATTGTCTAAGAAAAATGTATCAATCTATCATTACATAAATTTATTGGCATCATGCTTTACTTCAAATATTTGACTTTGAGTCTAGTGGAGATTGCAAAAGTTTGAAGAAGGGCTTTCAAGCACAATAATTGAGTAGCATCTGCCTTAAGTACCACCAATGTATCATCAGCATATTGAATTACAGGAAAATCACTCTTAGGAGGTCCATCTATTGGGGGGTCAGAAGATTCATGTGCATGGCCTTATTCAGGACAGATTGAAGGAGGTCTGCAGCAAGAACAAAAAGAAGTGGTGAAAGGGGGTCTCCTTGTCTCACACCTCTCCTGCAGTAGAATTTTTTCCCAGGCACCCCATTTATAAGGATTTCAGAGGATCCAGACTCAAAAATAATCTCTATCCATTTGATCCATTTCCTGCCAAATCCTCTAGCTTTGAGGATATTTATAATGGATGAGTGATCAACTGTATCAAATGCCTTTTCAAAGTCAAGTTTTAGAATTAGACCACTTTTAGTGTGTAGGTTCATGTAGGTTTGGAGTAAACCTACTCACTAAATGGTGTCTAGATACACTCCTATCACAAAGCTGAAACATCTTATATTTTGAAACAGAGGGAGTAGTACACAATAGGTGGCAACTACTATTGGAGCTTAATTGAAACAAATAATAATGGCATAACTTGTAGAGGGAATGGAAAACCAACAAGTCAATGACATATTTTTTTTGATGAATTACATAAGAGAAGGCAGTTACTGTGTTTGCTTAGAACAACTAGATTGAAATTAAAATAGCATCAATTCTAAACTTGTAGAGAAGGGAATGTTAACCTACATGTTCAATGGATTAAAACTACCAATGACCTCCAAAATTACATACAGTCAGTATTGTAGCAATAGACAAAGCAAGTGCACATTATGATGGCGTAACTTGTGAACTTGTTGAACAGGTAGGCAGCCTCAGATTTTCAGTGAATTAACATTTGCCATGAACTGCATAATACCAATGAACTCTAATGATGTCTGTTTTGTACTACCAAAATTGTTTATGTATATTAAGAGTAATTGTTGGTCAAAGAAAAACACGCATAACAAGGATGCCTTATACCTCGAAACATAAGGAGTAGTTTAACGCTTGGATTTAACATAGACTACACCGTATTTATCAAGGGAGAGTGGGATATCAATTAAGCTAGTATTGAGGTAGGAATTTACCACCAATACAGAAATGCAGTTCACTGTCACTGGCTCATACCTGCTTTATTGAAACGAATGAACAAGCAGATATGGTTTACCTAGGCAATGGTATCGTTTACGCATACACGGCATCTTTGCGGGTGACATCAAGGACGCCGAGGGTTCCCGGTAGTGGTGAGTCGGGCTGAAGCAGATAGATATCAGCGGCATCTGTGAAGCAGATCTGTGGAGGTTGTTGATGGGACTGGCTTGCTTGACAAGATGGCCGATGAAGGAGATCCGGTGTAGTGCACGACGTCGTCAGTGAAGCGGATCTATTACGACCGATTATGGATTCGAGGTGCTGCACAAGAGCGTCGGTGAAGAAGATCTGGTGTAGTGGATTGTTGAGTCCATGAAGTAGATCTAATTCAGCGCACACCAGCGTAGGTGAAGCAGGTCTGGTGTTGTGGACTAGGGAGTCGGCAAAACTTACACGGTTGTATGGAAGAGGGTATGAGGCGAACTAGGGTTCGGTAAGGTGGACATCAGCTAATCCCGTAGACTGGTCAAGAGTATATGGTATAGAGGTATGGCGTGTAGGCCGACGAAGTGCAGTGGTGCAGGAGCCGGAGGTGGGATAGGGGGTTTGGGGTGGCGTGTGGGCTGGCGAAGTGCGGCGGTGATGTTCCGGTGCGGTGGTTGATACGTCCATTTTGCATCACTATTCTATATCATAATTTACTATTATTGATTGATATATTTCATATTAAGAGTTGATACTTATGTTATTTCATCTGTTTTTTGCATGGTTGATGACTTTTGGAGCATGGACCGCTGCAGTCAGGATTTTGATGGAAAGGGGCCTGTTTGGAGGTGAAATTCACGAAGATCAGAAAATCTAGGAAAATACATGGAAAATTCTATTTTTCCAGAAGACGAAGGTTGCCAGAAGGGGGAGTGGAGATGGGCCACAGGGGGCTCACACCACCCCCTGGCCACGCCACCAGGTGGTGTGGCCACCCTGGCCCAGTCCTGGCTCTCCCCTTTGGCGTATATTCTCCCCACGGAACCCTAATACCTAGGGGTGGACCACAGAAAGATTCCACCGCTTATGCGGGGCGGAAAATTACAGAGAGCGAAAGATCTCTCCGGTAGAAAGAATTATGCCGAGGGAATTCCTTCCTAGAGAGGGGAGATCATCGCCATCAACACCACCATCAAGCTGGACTTCATCGGGATCATCATCATCACCACCATCATCTCCACCAGCACCATCATCACCACTCCATACCGCTGTAACAATTGGGTTGAATCTTGCATAGTTCTTAGGGGAAACTTTCCTGGTGTTGATTACTCCTTGTAGTTGATGCTATTGAGTGGAACAATTGAATTATCGTTTATGTTCAGATTGTTACTTATCATTATATAATCTCTGATCTTGATCCATATGATGTCTTGTGAGTAGTTCGTTTTGTTCTTGAGGACATGGGAGAACTCATGTTGTTAGTAGTGGAATTGTGTTGAGAAAGATTCAATAGTTTGTTATTTAAGTTGTGGTGTTATTCTTCTAGTGGTTTCATGTGAACATCGACTACATGACACTTCACCTATAAGGGCCTAGGGGAATGCATTGTGTATTTGGCTACTAATCGTAGGGGTTGCCAGAGTGTCAAAAACCTGAACCCCTGTTAGGAAACCTTTGCACAAGGGATGTCAGGGTCTTATAGTTTAAAGTTGTGGTTAGATTTCTATCTTAATTACTTTCTTGTACTTGCGGATGCTTGCAAGGGGTACAATGACAAGTATGTATTAGTCCTAGGAAGGTCGGTACATTAGCATAGGTTCACCCACACAACACTTGTCAAACTAAAGAAGATTAATCAACTATATGAAGCGAAAGCACTTGACGATATTACCGTGTGTCCTCGAGAATGTTTGGTCATCTTAACTAATATAACCGGCTTGCCCTTTACTAAAGAAAGGATTCGGCCAATTGCTACATATTTTATTATTTTCTTTTATTTACCCGCACTTTATTTATCTACATTATCAAAAACCCCTAAAAATCCATTTGCTAAGTATTACAGAGAATTCCTGCTCCAAGACACTCGTCAACACCTTCTGCTCCTCGTTGGGTTCGACACTCTTACTTATCGAAAATACTACGATACACCCCCTATACTTGTGGGTCATCAGTGGTGCGGGAGCTGAAGGTGGGATAGGGGGTTGGGTGGCGTGTAGGCGGGCGAAGTACGACGGAGATGATTACGGTGCGGTGGTGTAGGTGCTGGAGGTGATTGGGTGGCGTGTAGGCCGGCGAAGCACTGCGGGGATGGGCCGGTGAGGTGGTGCAGGAGCCGAAGGTGAGAAAGGGGTTAGGGTTTTTTGGAGTGCTTTAGGGGAAATGGCGTCGGTGGAAGGTGGACTACCCAGCTTCAGAGCAGTGGGGACCCCCTGCCCTCCAGGGGGGGAGGGGGATTATGAACCATACCCACGCCCCGACATTAGTAGATAGGCCATTGTCAAGGGTACAAAAGGAATTTTGTATGGCTCCAACCTGGGGCATGTGACCACTCGAAATATTTCGATGGAGGTTAGGCGGGAGAATTTGCCGCTCTGGGATTTTTAATTTGGCTATACAGTTCAAAAGATATAGAATAATAATATCCTATCCTATCCTAAGAGTATCTATAGTCCAATGACTAGAAAAAATAATTTATTGTAATGTCCTAGCCTTTCTAGGTACGTAATATTTCCGGAGCCATTTCTGCAAAAATAAGGTCTCTACCTTTGGCTCAATTACGTACACACATGAAGGTACGTAGTAAACATGAACTAGAGTAGTATGTTTCCCACTATGACCAACCTAAGAGGATCTCTAGTGGCTAGTGTATCAGGTAGTCTAAGCCAAATATAGACCACCATGGACCAAAAAATGCCTCCGGTGGCTTGTGTATCCGGTGGTCTAAAATTTAGACATCCTCCAAACAGGCTACTCATTGTCCATATTTGGACAACCGAGCCACCATGTCTCAAGAAAAGTTGGTTGCTCGCGAGCTCGCTTCCACACCAAATCAGAGCATTTGTTGTACTAAATTGCTATTTATATTGACTATTTGTGTGCAGATAGACATATAGACTATCAAATTTAGACAATCCAGTAGAAAACTAAAGTCGTGTAAAAAGGAATCTTTTTACACCATTATCTATAAAGTGAAGATGTAGACTACCAAATTTAGACAAGCCACTAGAGATGCTCTAAGGCCTTCAACAGTGTGTCGATGACCAATAGATAGAAAAGTTGCCACCTCATAAGCGATGCATATAAATTCTTTTGAGGCACCGAGCTCACAATGTGATCACTTTGGCCAAAAATAAATAGCTAGCCCACAACGTGATAAACAAGTTACCTAGACCAATCTACATGGCTTATCTTTGGTGAAGATCCTCTCAACAACATGCATAGTACACATATATTGCTATTCTATTGGGTGGAGAGTTTGGGGCATCGGAGCACCAAGGTGCTCCGATTCCCAGAAAAAATTTGGTGGCATTGATCGAGCAACGGAGGGCACCGGTGCCTGATTCTTGTAAAGTGATTTGGGCACCGAATTTTTCACACACTGCGAAAGGCCTAAGAGACTACCAAATTTAGAAAAGCCACTAGAGATCAAGGCAAAAAATACTAGCATGCTATTTAATTTAGCGTGGCTTTTCTCCAGACGATACGAAAGTTATAGCGTGCTAATAACATGCTATTTTACAGAACATCTTTTTGTAAAAATTTAAAAATATAACCGGTATATCATGAATATAAATGATTTCAGCATGTAATGAATTGCCTAGAGTAATAGTTGTACATGCATAATCGATTCCGACGCTATCCAAGTTGGAGGATACCCGGCAGGGCTGAATCTAGGTACATCGCTAGCTGCTGCAGGAGGAGGCGGCGGCTTAACACGATCACTTAAGTTTAACAATCAAAATTTCATTGTATGTTTGCTTACTCGACACATTCATCATATGTTATCTTACTCCTCACCCGCCAACAAAAAAATAACGTCCTATATTGGAAATAGCGCTAACGCTATGATGTTTTAGCGCGATATAGCATGCTATTTAAAAATAGCGCCATAGCGAGAAAAATATTTAAAAAATATCGTGCACTCTCCAAATACGCTATATCACGCTACATAGCGTGAAATATCGCACTATTTTTTCCATGTTAGAGATGCTCTAAGACTTGTCTGAGTGATAAGTAACTTGGAGTAGTAATATGCATACATTGTGCTAAAGACTATCAAAAGTACCCCCTTCATCCAGAAATAACTGAGTTGGTTTTGTCTAGATTTGAATATATTGAGACGCATTTCAATGTATAGATACATTCGAATCTAGACAAACCCAGGTAAGTTATTTATGGACAGAGGGAGTAGTATTTTTCAGATGCTAAAATAGAAAAGAAGATCCAACTGCTGGCAATGTTGGGATTCGAGAGTCTTGATCCAACGCTGGAAATGTGTACGAATAACATTGAATATTGACCGTTGGATCAAGACTCGCGAATCCCAATATTTCCAGCCATTAGATCTTCTTTTCCAATCTAGAATCTAGAAGATTTTATTGATAGTCTTCATCACAATGAATGGTATGCACAAAACTGAAAACACACTTCTCCATCATTCTAGAATCTTCTCCCTCATTTCTCTAGACCATGTTACCAGAATTTTCAAGTTTTAGATAGCTAATAATCGTTGACTTCTCAATGATATAAAAGTACAAGAACCAAATATACACCCATAGATTATAGATGTTGATCAAATTTATATTTTTTTATGCTTTACCTATTAAAATTTTATATAGTGGTGATATGTCAGACGTCTAGGTACTATTCAATACGAATCCAGCTCCTCTGAACCATTAGATCTAATAGCCCAACGGTCAGGATTGGTGCGATGGATCCAATTCAAAACTGCTCCATTGTAGTAGTAGAGAGAATACAACCTACTCTGCTACGAAATTTTGGGGGTGGTGACATGATGGTTCTCAAAAATGGTGGAGTTTCCTCTAGGACCTATTCAACATGAATCCATGTGCTCTGAACCATTGGATCTAACAGCCCAACGGTAAGGATTGGTGCTAAGGATCCAATTCAAAACTGCTCCATTATAATAGTGGAGATATAGTGGTAAGATAAGATAAGATAAGAAAAAACTAGTGAGTTGCAAGTTCCTTGCACATGATAATAAGATAATATATGTATGCCATATCATTTTTTATTTAAAATTATAGTAGTAGGTGAAAGTCAAAAAATATTTATACTTTCGAGCTTCCTTCATGAAGTATCCCGTGTGTTTGGTTCTTGTACTTTTTGTATAATCTGGAAATCAACCTATAGCCGTAAATAATCCACGTCCATAAAACTGATCTGAAAATAAATTATATTCTATAGGAGTACGCGGGCGGGGCCGGGGGGAACTGCATGCCCTTTCGTCTCCAGAACCACTCATGCATGCATCTCCGGATCTTCCTAGCGGTTCCTTTCTTCTCTATCCCATTACTTTTTTGTCACCCGGCCGGTCCTCTGCAAAACAAAAGAAGGTGCCAATCACAGTCCATGGCGGCGCCATTGGACAAGATGTAATACTTCGTGGACCCTGGCAACACCACACTACAGGTGGTGTATACCAACAGAGCGTCGGTGGTGAACTATTACATCGAGAAAATCCAAAAGCTCCTGGAGGAAACGGACGACACAATTGTTAGCCTCGATGTCGAGTACACCAACGAGCAATCATTGATGCAGAAGGCTGCTGTCGTCCAACTATGTGTGGGCATGGATTACCTGGTCTACCAGATCTGCCAGGCGGACCAGCCATGCTCCAAGCTAGCAGAGTTCCTCGCCAACACTAACATTTCCTTTGCAGGCGTCGACATTGGCAACAACCGTATCAGGCTTAGGCGTTCTCTAGTACCAGTGACGAACTTTGTGGACATCAAGAAGAGGTGGAAGCCTTCCGTCTCCATGAATGAGAAGGATTCTTTGGCTGACTACGCGGTGTCCCTCATAGACATTCGGTACAAAGTCATGAAGAAGAAGAAGGAGGATGTGGACCACAAGCAGTGGGGGAACATGCCCCTGACTGAAGAGCAGATCAAGTATGCAAGCCTCGACGCCTATGCGACCTATGAGGTATAAAGGCAGATAGTGAACTTCGAGAGGGGTTAACAAACTCTCGAAATGTTCAACCAAAAAAAGATCTAAGGAAGAAGGGTAATGGCAAGGGAATGCAGACCAAATAAGAAGACGAAGGCTCAGAATGGTACACCATGTGACCTACGAGTATATCTTTGCGTTTCAGTATATCCTTGCTTGATACTACTCCTACTTGTACTATACTACTCGCATAATTTAATGCATGTATATACTGTAGGCATGCAAGGGGAAGATGCAAGAATTAATGCAAGGAATCGCAGCTGTTTCTTTTATTTTGACTGCAGAGTGATAGTAGGAGTAGGCATCATAGCACACGCCAACAACCCACCCCACCTCAATGAATTGTCTTGTCAATCAACAACACAGGCAGATTATAATTTTATAGTGGTAGAGACTTTGTTTGAGTAATTCCATTTATACTACTTAGGCGGAGTACTGCTGAAAGACAGAGGGTGAATGGGCACCTGAAAAACTGCTAGTAGCACTGTAGCAGCAGAACCGCAAGATGAACCTTTATCGATTGCCCGAATGTATGTTGAGTTAGTACAGTATAAACATATATATTACTACTACATGTTATGTACTAGTACTACTACTAGGAAAAAACCACCATCCTTACTACGAAAAATATGATTTCTTCCAACCAAACTAGTACTACTCCAAAAATGGCTATATTTACTTGTCACGAAAATGGGTGTATCTAGACATGTTTTAGTGCTAGATACGAGTACATCCAATCTAGTGACAATTAATATGAATTGGAGGGGACTACTACTACCGTACTCCACTATTGTACTACTACCCTGTAGTTGTAGTAGTACATACTAGTACTCCTGAATGTATGTTGACCAGTACTCCTACCTCTGTTTAGGATTATTAGGCCAGAGAGCTTTTTAAAATTGTTAGAAATTATAATAAGACCTATCCTCTTTATTGTCTTAATTCCTGTGACTCATTAATTTAGATATCTCTATTTTCTATCAATCTCCCAATGCATGTTGTTTCATATCTCATCATGTTTCCCTTTTTTATCTAGCGTCTCATGCATGTAAAACTAGTCATGCATGCATAAATTAATTAGAGTTCATTTACTTGGTAGTATTGCGAATTAGCCCTATGGCCTTCCTAAACAGAGATCCTTAATCCTATTCAGCTTACTACTTAGAAGATTACATCTACTGATCCACCCAACCCATTGTAAGTTAAGACTTCATGAAAAATACTCAGGAGAATACATCCACCAAACTCATCTAGTACCTCCGTTTCAAGGAATAAGGTGCACGCATGCTCCAAAGCAACGTTTGACCGAATAAATGGAGCAACTAAAATTTACTTATATGTGTAAAATTTGTTTCATTGAATTCGTATTGAAACAACTTTCCAATGATGCTAAATTTGTATAGTACCAACATTCTTTATATATATTTATAGTAAATCTTGGTCAAACAAAAAAACAAAAATAAGGGAGCCTTATTTCTTGGGACGGAGATAGAGTACTAGTACTACAAAATCCATCATTCCTGGTATGCAAACAATCATTCTGCAATTAAACCAGTTAATAACAGCTTACATCACCACTAAAACTTGACACGAAAGAAGAAACGCAGCTCCTTTGACATAGCATGACCGACCAGGTAATGAGGCGGCGCCGCTAGGTAAGACGTAAGGTCCTCAAATGCGACCTCGCCCGGCTTAGTGGAGCTCGGCGCATCGAGCTCCACCGTCACGGTGCCGTTCCTCCTCCTGCTGTCTGTCCAGGAAAGTAGCGGCGGGCATTCCGCCCACATCCTTACCCTGTATACCGGCAAATCTCCCATCGCGGCCCTAACACAGACCACAGACACGAGGGGGACCGTGCTTACCGAGCCAATCGTCAGGACGAACACGGCGTCGTCCTGCTCCCTAACGATGATAAGTTGATGGGTCGCCTCGCCCAGCAGCGGTACCAGCTCCTGAAAGCTTTGGTGGTGGCATACTGGATCTTGTGCACTTGGATTGAGTGGACTGTTTGAGGTGCACGACGAGCGCTGGCGGCAGGGCAGCAAAGTTGCAGCCGGTCTCCGTGGAAGTGTAGGGAGCGTAATGGCACATGATTTCATGCTCGTGGAGTTTGTAGTAGGGCAGCAAACTACTACAACATTTGTGGGCGCACTCGACCCTAGCCGCTGATAGGATGGCATCCATGGCGCGCTCGTGGGTGAATCTGCCGGTAGGATGCTCGCACTTCTGACAGGAGGTGATCTTGCGGATGCAGCAGTGGCAGACTAGATGAATATCCATGCACTATAGAAATAGAAGTTCGAAAAATAAAATAGTTGCACGGACGAACTAACAAAAGAAAAAACAATGGATTGTGAGGGAGAAATGGAGAGACCTTGTAGACCTGCCAGGGCTTGAGGGGCTGGGAGCAGGAGGAACAATTGAGAACGGTGGCTTCTATCTTCAGAATGACCGTCCCAAGCATTGTGATTTGGGTGGGGGGAAATGAGGACTCTCTGATCCGTCCTTGATCTGTGCCCTTCTTTTATATACCACAACTAATAATCAATGAAGCTCTACCTGATTACGCCTTTCCTTTCGGTACTAGGGTCCTTTTTGTATATTTTGAGGCCTTATTATTTACAAATTTCTGGTTTAGTTGGACAAGATTAGCGGCCTCTTTGTATTTGTGCACCACCCTTTTATTAGTAAGTTGGCACGTGAGACCCACATAATAATAAAGTATGACATATCATCACTATATAAAATTATGCTCTATAATAGGTAAATCTCAAAAAAATATGAAAGAGCCACATCTATAAAAAGTAACGGTGTATATTTGTTTTCACCCAGTACACTTTGACGGTACTGTAGTAACATGTGAAAGTTTTACTAGCCTAAGTTATTTAGTACAATGAAGAGCAGTGTAATATGGAAGAGAAAGAAAACATCTAGCCAGAGCTCATTTTTGGGCAGAAGCATGAGGCAAACAGAAGGAAAGTTAGCCTAGACCACCACGGGCCCCAACCTTCTCTACACTGATGCGCCTACACAGTTGTACTCCATTGCGCGAAAGCTTACATGGGAAGGAAGAGGTAACTGATGCGATGCTTCCCACCTGAACAAGTGCCAGGCATAGATGCAAGAGTGGACATAGCAGGTAATGCAGCATTGAGGAGGAGAGAGGGAGGAGGATTCCCCTTCATCCAGGAGCCTTTTCTCTACCGAAAGGTAGTGACGAGATAGAATTTTGGGTGGAGGAGCATTTTTTTTAAAAAAACAAGGAAACATATTTGCGATGGAAGGATCCCTTGCTCGCCTTGCCAGTAGTACGGCTATTTTTTTAAATAATACGATTTGTTTAACAAATTTCACGAATAATATACGAATTTGAGGAATTGTGAATCTAGCATGGCTTGTTTTAAATTAGCCATACTATTCGTGTATTATTCATGAAATTTGTTAAATAAATCTTATTATTTAAAATATATAGCAGCTGTACAAGATTGACTAGCCACTAAAAGCCGAGTACTAATAATGCAAAGATGATCCTTCTTGCTTCCTCGAATGCCTTGATGAATACAAGTTCGATGGTATTCATATCAACTTCCAATGAAACGGGATATATTGAGTAATGATGTAAAAAATAGGACCGGAGAAGATTTTCTCACTTAGCACCACATGTTGGTGCCATTTTATCACAAAACCACAACCTTAGTGATTTTTTCACAAAGCACCAACTTTTGTGGTAATGTTTTGCATAGAATACATAAACCACACTAATAGCCCATTAGTAAATTTTAGCCCACTATCAAGCAGTCCAGCGTGGTCGTCTTCCTTCTATTGAGAAAACATGTCGTATTCGGTGGCGCGCTAGCATGGAGGATGCAGGCCATGGATTCTGACGATTCCATATTATTCAGTAGGTAAGATTCGTGAGCAATGCTAAAAATTCTTCAATTTCTACTTTTGGTGGGGGATTTGAACAGAGTTACAGTAAAAAGATGACGAACCCTAGTTTCTAGGTTAGAACAATTCGGCTTTGATCGACGTATAAATGCAGCTCTTTTCTAAATGTTGTGGTTTTGTAGTATTTCAGAGCAATCGGCAGCTGTCCGAGTATGTGCACATGCCTGCAGGTCCTGCCTCGCCACTAGCTACAGCACCTCCACCTCCACCGGCACAAGCGCTAAGTCCCATTTGCACCACCACGACAAGCTCCACCTCGGCAACGTCCGACCTCACCTCAACACCTGTCATCTGCGCCTCGGCAAGATACAACACCACCAAGGTCGAAGCTCCATTATGTTCATGGACGAAGGTGACGGGTTCATTACACCGAGACCCGTACTTACGCTTACTTCACATCTGGTAATAAGCAAGGATTGCAGCAGGAAAAAAAGATAATTAAGCCTCTAAATATGGTATGAAATGAAAAGAGCTATGTCCTGATTGCAGAAGTTCTAGACTCTTATTTTGTATGTGCTGGAGACACTAAAAGTAAACTAAACTTGTTCTGATTGTCTCAATATTTTGTCTGAAATGAAAAGAACCATGTCCTGATTGTCTAAATATTTTATTATGCGTGGTTATAATTTGTAGTGATAAAATGTCCCGGACATGGAGTGATAATTTGTGTGGTTATAATCTGCTTACAAACTAATGAAGTCTGGACACGCTGTAGCTACCCACGCAGCCATGGTGGTTCTAACAAGTTGGCCCAAAAAGTTAATCAGTTATCAAATGAGCTAATACCGTTTTATGTGTTTGTGCAAAAGATTACCACAAAAGTTGGTGTTTTGTGAAACAAAATATAAAGGTTGTGGTTCTGTGAAAAAATACACCAACATATGGTGTTAAGTGATACTAGTAAATGGCACGTGTTTTGCACACAGACAACGGTATCCTACCTTATTAATGTAAAGTCTCTCTGGCTCGAACAACCAATAATATCTTAATCTTAAAAAATTTATAAAATTAAAGACAATCCTGGACTTTCCTCAATAATATACTTCCTCTCTTTCAAACTATAGCACATTTTAGTCTAAAATAGCCTACCAAAACATCTTACAATTGGGAGTAGAGGTAGTATTTTACAAGCATGCAAAATCTTAATGCCAATTTCTTCTTATTATCAGCTACACAAATAAAAAATTAATATTTCTTGATATTTCAACGTGTGCACTATTCACTATACTCGGATCCAAATAAAATTATTTTTGTCTAGCTAAAAATAAAACTTATTTAAAATTGATATTTTGAACGTTTGTGGGTTATATTGTTGGCTACATCCAAATTTGTTTTTAGAATTTTTTGAAACTCAGAAATAGGGATTTTGATTTTCTTTTTATAAAATAATGGGGAGGCGTGGGTCATCAAGACTATTTTCTGGTGCCGTTGTCGGGGAGTGAAGCGCTATTGGAGAGTGGAACTGGTAAAGGAAACTTCTACTATGAGTATTGCTTACTTCTGTTAGTTGCTTTATTTTTGTTATGGATAATTCGCTGAGTTTCTTATTTCGTAATGCTACTACCACTTCTAAGGTAGTAGATGAACCACCACCTGCTGATAATGATGCTTTTAAAATACCTATAAGAATTATTGACCATGTTATGGATAACTACTATGTTGGGGATGGAAATGTCTATCCCGGTGATCATTTACTCTTTATACACGAATTATGCGGGTTGTTCAAGTGTGCAGGTATTACTACATAGCAAGTTAAGAATAGTTATTCTCATTATCACTTAAGGGAAGAGGTGAGGAATGGTATAAGCTGCTGAAGAATGGTCAAGCTCTTGAATGAGAGGAAATAGTACCTCTCTTTTATTCAAAGTTTTATCCTCCTACTGAGATTCATAAAGATCGGAATCAAATATACAACTTTTGGCCTCTTGATGGAGAGATTACAACTCAACCTTGGGGGGGATTGAAGTTACTAATGCTCAAATGTCCCATTCATGAGCTCCCCAACAATATTATTATCAATAACTTTTATGCAAGGCTTTCTCTTCATGATAAGGATTTATTGGATGCTTCTTGTGCTAGATCATTCACTCGCATGGAAGAAGAAGCTAAATGGGATCTTCTAGACTGTATTCAAGACAATGCTGAAGCATGGGAGAATGACAAAGGTAGAAAGTTGGGTATAAATAATGATTATTAATGCATTGAATCTTTTATGGGAACTGATGACTTTCAAAATATTAGTAATGTTTATGGTCTTGATTTACAAGTTATTACAAATTGTTTTAAGGCTTTTACTTCTTATATTGAAATCCCAAAAAAGGGATGGAGCAAGTACCATGCACCTTATAAGGATATTATTGACTGTGTTCCTGTTGGGAGTACTGAGTATTGCACTATTGATCACATCTTACCTGAACCTTATATCGAGAAGATACCCTTCCCATATAAGGTAAAGGATCATCCTATGATTACTAGTGTAATCACTAAAAGTGAAAAGAGAACTGTAAAACCTGATGAACAAATAAACATTGAACCTGTTGTAGCAATTGTTAAAGATCTTATCACTAAAAGTGTAGAAGATGGACACATAGTCTTTTTTGAGGACGCTTCTAATATTGTCTCACATCCCAATACAACTAAAAAGGCTAGTGTCCCTGTGCTTTATGTTAGAATTGGTGATCATTGCTATTATGGTTTGTGTGATATTGGTGCAAGTTCAAGTGCTATTCCTTATGAGCTTTGTAGAGAAATTATGCATGAAATCAGTCCCTGCGAGTTGGAAGAGATTGATGTGGTTATTCACCTTGATAATAGAGAGACCATTTCTCCAATTGGTATTGTGCGGGATGTAGAAGTTCTTTGTGGTAAGATTAAATATCCTTCTAATTTTCTAGTACTTTGTTCAGCTACTAGTAAAACTTGTCCCATCATTTTTGGTAGACCTTTCTTGAGTACTTGTGGAGCTATTATAGATTGCAAGAGGGAGAAAATCTTGACTAAGTTTGATGGGGAATCTTATGAGTTTAATTTTTCGAAATTTACTAAAGAACCTTGTGAAAATGAAACCCATAATGAGGATTTTCGAGTTGAACAACTTGCGTCCATTTCTCTTGCACCTAACAATGCTTTGCAGCAATTTAAGGAAGACCACGAAAGTGAGATCTTCATGGAAGAAAGGAATGAGATTGACGAGATCCTCCATCGTCAACCAAAGATGCTTAAGCATAACTTGCCTGTGGAAGACTTGGGCACCACATTGCCGCCTAAAAAGGATCCGGTCTTGGATCTAAAACCTCTTCCTGATGATCTTAAATATGCTTACATTGATGACAATAAGATATATTCTGTTATTATTAGCTCTAAACTTTCAGGGAAGGAAGAAGAAAGGTTATTGGAGGTATTGAAGAAACACCGAGGGGCTATGGGCTATACTCTGGATGATTTATAAGGGATTTCTCCTACTATATGTCAGCATGCTATCAATATAGAACCAGATGCAAAGCCAGTAGTAGAGCACCAACAGCGTCTGAATCCTAAGATGAAAGAAGTGGTAAGAAATGAGGTATTGAAACTCCTTGATGCTGGTATTATTTACCCTATTGCTGATAGTGAATGGGTTAGTCCTGTTCATTGTGTTCCTAAGAAAGGAGGAATTACCGTTGTTCCTAATGATAATGACGAGCTTATTCCACAAAGAATATTAGTAGGCTATAGAATGTGCATCGATTTCAGGAAAGTTAACAAAGTTACTAAGAAAGATCATTACCCACCTCCTTTTATCGATCAAATGTTAGAAAGGTTGTCTAAAAAGACCCATTTTTGTTTTCTTGATGGATATTCCGGTTTCTCTCAAATTGTTGTTAAACAACAAGATCAAGAAAAAACTACTTATACATGCCCTTACGGAAACTATGCTTATAGACGTATGCCTTTTGGTTTATGTAATGCTCCTGCTACTTTTCAAAGATGCATGTCTGCTATCTTTCATGGTTTTTGTAAGGAAATTGTGGAAGTGTTCATGGATGACTTCTCCGTCTATGGAACTTGTTTGGATAATTGTCTGCACAACCATGATAAAGTTTTGCAGAGGTGTGAAGAAACTAATCTTGTTCTTAATTGGGAGAAATGCCAATTCATGGTTAATGAAGGGATTGTCCTTGGACATAAGGTTTCCGAAAGAGGCATAGAAGTGGATAGAGCTAAAGTTGAGGCAACTGAGAAAATGCCCTGCCCAAGAGACATCAAAGGTATTCGCAGTATCCTTGGTCATGTTGGTTTCTATAGAAGGTTTATTAAAGATTTCTCTAAGATATCAAAACCTGTCACATCCCAAAATTTTCCAAATTTTGAAATGTGAAAATTTTAAACAAAACAAAAGAATCCAGTTCTTTGAAATTCAGAAGGAACAAAAACTTTTGGAACATTTAAATATAATGCCTCCAAACCCAAGCCAAACAAAATGATTTTGTTTGAGAAGTGGTGTGCATGTTTTAAAATCCCAAATCATGAAGCATGCATGAGCATCTTGACTTGGTTGCATTTTAAAAAACCTAAGAGAAGTGAAAAATATCTCAAACCCTAAAACTCTAATCCTTTGCTAATACTAAGAACAACACAATATTATGGATATACTTCATATTTATATTAAACCAAAGAACTCCTATGAGAGATAAAGAGATAAAGGGCAAAACAATAAAACAATAGAAATAGGTTTCATCCAATTTGGAGCCATGGATAAAAAGATATGAATTATTTTGAGAATAGAATTAATAAAAGCAATATTAACTATTAAAGCCAAAGTGAATAAATTTGGTTAGAAAAATTTGAGTTGGAAAGTAAATGTGTTCTATAATGCCCTAAAAACCTAATTTGAGTTTTACAAATTTTTATAAATTTGTTTGATTCAAATTGATTCATTAAATCAAAAGTTATTTAAGAAAAATGAAAAAAGAAAGAGAAAAACTGAAGGTATAAAAAAAATAGCAGCAGCAGCTCGGCCCAACCCCCAGCCCACTAAGCCCACACCCTACACTCCCCTTTCCCCCTCTCTTTCTCACCGACCCCCTTCTTACCCCCCTCGCTGACGGCTCGACCCCACTCCACGTCACCCTCTACCTCATTTTCTACAACCGAACGACAAACACCCCCTCCCCTCATTCTGCCGTTTCCAAATCGGCTGGAACCCGAACGTTTCCACGAATTAATCGCCACTCCGACCACGGCCTCTTAATCCCCACTCCCTCCTCTCCATTTCCCCTCACACCCCACCACCTGAGAGCCCCTAGGATGCTCGGAATCAAACTCGGAGCGCCACAGACACCGACGAGCTCCGGCGATGATTCCGGCGAGAACCGACTGCCCCGTGCCCTCCCCTCTGTCCTGTTATATCCACCACACTCTGCCTCACGGTCTAACATTTTTTGTTCGATTTGTACCGCCCCAGGTCATCGCCGCGGTCATCACCGGAGCTTTTTCTACTGCCGCTGTTCACCGACGAGTTCCGGTGAGTCGCAGGTTCCCGCCGCCCTACTTTGGCCACCGTAAGCTTCTGCACGACCTAGCGCACCTCGCTGACCTATTGCCTTGTCTGCTCGAGCCCCAGGTCGACGACACCATCTCGGAGACGCGAGCTCCACCGTCAGCAGGTACTCCGGCGTGGAATCCCCGGCGACTCTAAGCGCCCCTCCCTCCACGGCGACCATCCCCGAGACCACCTCGACCTCGGTGATCGCTGGTAATAGTCCACGGTCTCCCTGGCCCTCTAGAACCACCAGAGTGCCACCCACCCGACGAACCGCCGTCGCCAGCGCCGCCAGTTCTTGGCCATGCGCTGAGCACCGTCTGATCTTAATCCAACGGCTTAGATAGATCACTTAGCCGAAGCGGTATCAGCTGATCTGGTCCCTTAGTTCCTCTTAAAATCCAACGGCCCACGTTGCCGATCCGCCCGAACCGGTACCAGCAAATAAGAACATCCCACGTCGCCCAGGCTATTGTTTAAATTAGATAATAGGCAGATCTAGTATTAAACTTAGAAATTTCATAACTTTTGATCAACAATTCAGAAAAATACAAATTTGGTGTATATGGATTCATAAAAATGAGAGCTTCACTGCTGAGGCATTATTTCACCCATTAGCTTCTGTAAAATAGAAGTTTTAGGCAGAACCTTTTTAGGAGTATTTTAACCATAAAAATTGTTTTGTAAATTATTTTTGGGTGAATCTTTTTACCATGGATTGCAAAATGAACCCTCTGCTAGTGAGACCAAAATATAAATTTGGTTAACTATACCTATTAGCATGGGAATTATTTGGTGAGTCTAGCCTTTCCAAATGCTAGAAATTATTGATAATTATTACAATTGCACAAATGGTTGCATTTGTAATCTTGCAATTGTAAATTGTTCAGAGAACACTTAGTATTGTTCAAAACCTTTGTCATAACAATTTGTACAATAAAAATTGCCATCTTGCATGCTTGCATATTTTGCATGATTTTGTATTGCCATTAGTGTTGATCTTGTGCATCTTTTGTCTTGGTTGTTTTGTTTGATAGATTGTGTGGATTGTCAAGTGTGTTACTGCAAAGAGTGTACCAACACCACCAACTACTAAGGCAAGTGACACTATGGCTATCTCGTTCGTGTGTGCACTAGGAGAACACCACCCAGGAACTTAGAGATTGAACATGTTTCTCGTACAGTGGCTTTCGTGTACAGCCACATGCCAAATGGGATCTGGCCTAGTCAATTACATAGTGGGAGACCCATGCATTGGTACCTCTTCAGGTTAACTGGAATTATGCATTGGAAGTTTATCCTTGCATTGGTGCCTGGTAGATGTGCTGGCATTATGTACTGGGAGGACTCATGTGGAAAGACTTGGTCACATTCTCGATCTTCCGATACTCCATCTTGGTGAGTACTAATCCAGCGGCCACTAGTGGCGTCAAGACGAGATTGTGTCTTGTGGGTAAAGTGTACAACTTTTGCAGAAGATTAAATTCTATGCCGTGTCCCCGGTTATGGACAACTCTGAGCAACTAAGGCCTGAAGCTATGGAAGATCTCGACATTCCAATTTCTCAAAGTAAAACTTGATGGTGTCAACAAGGAATTAGAAGAACTTGGAGTTTTGCCAAGGAGTTCAGAAAGTTGTTGAAAGATGAAAAGTATTTTGCAAAGATAGGATAAAACCATGTTGCTTTCTGCAAATAAGCCTAAGCTCTATTTAGCCAAATATGCATGTAGTGATAGTCCAACTTATATTCGCCAACTTGTGACACTTGCCAATACATTCAAAGTATTGACCCTTTGTGGCTGCAACCTATCATGTTGCAGGTTATTCTATTGATGAGTGAGGAATGATGATAGGGGTTATGAGTCTACACCCAACATGTTTGCCTGTGGCACATGAAGATGAAGGGCTCCATGCTTTACTTGTATTCTGCTGCTTTGTAATAAGATAGCGTATGGCTATGAGGATGTAATAAAATATTCATATTCTGGATCATAAGATGTAATATGACCTTTGTATCTTGATATTACATCTTAAACTGTGGGTGCTAGCTATTCGATCTAGGGACTAGCACTGTAATCACAGGGATTCAAACCAAGCCAGGTTTGGGTCTTTATAGATGGTATCAGAGCACTATGTTGCCTGTAGGTTTGTAACCCTAGGAATTGGACAAACCCCTTGTTACGAATGAACTTGTATTTTTATACTTATTAGATTTTCTCGTATACCTTGATCATTCTTTACTGAATCTCTTCTCCTTCAAACTTGTAGAGGACCAGTCTTTGCTTTCTCTAAGGACCTTGAGGATGGATCATGCCAACAAGGAGATCAAGATACAAGTTGTGACAAGTCCTCGAGCTTGCAAAATATGTGGAGAAGTAGGCCACACCTCTAAGGAACATCAGGATCAATGTCCCTTTTGTGATCACAACCATCCAGTTGGAGAATGCCCCACATCTCAAGTTACTTGTTACCTATGTGAAGGAACCGACCACATTCCTGCCAAGTGCCATCTCGACTTCATAGTGCAACAAGTGAAAGAACAAGTCAAGGATGGAATGTATCAAGCTCTTAGGAAGAAAGAAGAAAACCTTAGCCATATCACCTGCTCCAAATGCAAGAAAGAAGGACACAATATCAATGAATGCCCAGAGAAGGAAGTTCAAGAAACCCACAACAACACTTCAAGAAAAAGTACTCGAGACATGACAAAAGTGTTTTGCCATCGCTGCCGGAAGATAGGACACTTCATCGATGATTGCCCAACTCGAAAGAGAGCTCCCACTGATGTTATCATAGTGCGACCCATGAGACATTAGATTGCCTACCAATTATCATGTTCGAGTTATCGATATCGTGTTAGCGTATGGATCATGCCGACCTATGTGGTATGACTATACTAGGTTGCCTGTTTCAAGAAAACTTGTTTTCTTCTATAATGAGTTAAGGTCAGAAGTTGTTAAGTGATTGGTTGCTTGGTGAATGTTTGATTGAACTGGTTTGTTTTGGGTTGAGTATGTTAGAACTCCCTTAGACCTATCTATCTATCTATATATCATTACTTATCCCTATTAAATCAACAGATGCCTCAAAGACGCGCCAACGACCATGATAACAATGGAGACAACAACAACAATGAAAATGAGATGCAATAGATGATGACTGCACAGACTCAGCTAATGCAGATGATGACACAATTCATGACAACTATCAACAATTAGAACCAGAACAACAACAATAACAA
Organism: Avena eriantha; assembly: GCA_910589775.1. NCBI lineage: Eukaryota > Viridiplantae > Streptophyta > Magnoliopsida > Poales > Poaceae > Avena > Avena eriantha. Next base: position 502,212,171 of record OU342742.1, read on the forward strand.
CAACAATCCACCACCTCTGGATATGCTCACTAGATTTCTGAGGTTGGAACCTGCAAAGTTCTCTGGTACTTCTGATCCGATGGTAGCTGATGACTGGTTACGTTCAGTGAACAGGGATCTGGTGACTGTTGGATGCTCTGATGCTGAGAAAGTGTGATTTGCAGCGCACTTGCTTGAAGGCCCTGCAGCTACATGGTGGGACAACTTTCAAGTCACTCACCCCATTGAAGAAGTGACTTGGGAAATATTTGAAGATGGTTTCGGCACTAATCATATCTCTTCAGGCGTGATGAGCCTAAAGAAGAGGAGTTTCACAACCTTAAACAGCGTCACCGCAGCATTGCTGAATATATTGAAGAATTCAACAATCTATCACGTTATGCGCCGGACGATACTGATACTGATGCTAAGAGGAAGGAAAAGTTCCTAGATGGACTGAATGATGAACTTTCCATGCAATTATCAGTTGCTTATGTTCCAACTTATCAATCACTATGTGACAAAGCTAGAATTTTAGAGAGTAAGAAGAGTAAAGTTGAGACCAGGAAGAGGAAGCATAGCTTTGACAAATATCACTCAGGATCATCAAAGAAGATGCGTTCATTCAGAAAGGACGATGGGGATTCTGGATCACATCAGCATGAAGGAAATGGACATAATCACCATCACCATAAGAATCACCACATCAACAATGGAAGTGGTAGTAACAATGTGAATGGTACTAACAATGGAGATAACCTTGGTCAGAACCAACATAATGATCCCAAGAAGGACATTAGCCAGTTGCAGTGTTACAATTGTAGGCAACTTGGACACTTTGCAGCAGACTGTCCTGAGAAGAAGAATAACAATAATGTTGGAGACTCTAATGGGAGCAATTACAATGTGACCCAGGAAGGACATGTGAACCACATCAACATGTATTGAACCCTTGAAGAACTATATGATCTGGATGGTAAGCTTTAGTTAACTTAATTCAGTGGTATAAGAATCTCAAGATGAAGAAATGCTAACAACCTTGGATATCAATCTTTTGGACCCTTAGCCAAGTGAATCAGGTGCAACCCAACAAAGTTTCCTTTTAAGGGTGGTAGCACCCAAGTTATCCTAAAACCCAACCTATTCTTTCTAGCCTTCTCGAATCTCGGGACGAGATTCCTTTTAAGGGTGGTAGTCTGTCACATCCCAAAATTTTCCAAATTTTGAAATGTGAAAATTTTAAACAAAACAAAAGAATCCAGTTCTTTGAAATTCAGAAGGAACAAAAACTTTTGGAACATTTAAATATAATGCCTCCAAACCCAAGCCAAACAAAATTATTTTGTTTGAGAAGTGGTGTGCATGTTTTAAAATCCCAAATCATGAAGCATGCATGAGCATCTTGACTTGGTTGCATTTTAAAAAACCTAAGAGAAGTGAAAAATATCTCAAACCCTAAAACTCTAATCCTTTGCTAATACTAAGAACAACACAATATTATGGATATACTTCATATTTATATTAAACCAAAGAACTCCTATGAGAGATAAAGAGATAAAGGGCAAAACAATAAAACAATAGAAATAGGTTTCATCCAATTTGGAGCCATGGATAAAAAGATATGAATTATTTTGAGAATAGAATTAATAAAAGCAATATTAACTATTAAAGCCAAAGTGAATAAATTTGGTTAGAAAAATTTGAGTTGGAAAGTAAATGTGTTCTATAATGCCCTAAAAACCTAATTTGAGTTTTACAAATTTTTATAAATTTGTTTGATTCAAATTGATTCATTAAATCAAAAGTTATTTAAGAAAAAAGAAAAAAGAAAGAGAAAAACTAAAGGTATAAAAAAAATAGCAGCAGCAGCTCGGCCCAACCCCCAGCCCACTAAGCCCACCCTAGACTCCCCTTTCCCCCTCTCTTTCTCACCGACCCCCTGCTTACCCCCCTCGCTGACGGCTCGACCCCACTCCACGTCACCCTCTACCTCATTTTCTACAACCGAACGACAAACACCCCCTCCCCTCATTCTGCCGTTTCCAAATCGGCTGGAACCCGAACGTTTCCACGAATTAATCGCCACTCCGACCACGGCCTCTTAATCCCCACTCCCTCCTCTCCATTTCCCCTCACACCCCACCACCTGAGAGCCCCTAGACTGCTCGGAATCAAACTCGGAGCGCCACAGACACCGACGAGCTCCGGCGATGATTCCGGCGAGAACCGACTGCCCCGTGCCCTCCCCTCTGTCCTGTTATCTCCACCACACTCTGCCTCACGGTCTAACATTTTTTGTTCGATTTGTACCGCCCCAGGTCATCGCCGCGGTCATCACCGGAGCTTTTTCTACTGCCGCTGTTCACCGACGAGTTCCGGTGAGTCGCAGGTTCCCGCCGCCCTACTTTGGCCACCGTAAGCTTCTACACGACCTAGCGCACCTCTCTGACCTATTGCCTTGTCTGCTTGAGCCCCAGGTCGACGACACCATCTCGGAGACGCGAGCTCCACCGTCAGCAGGTACTCCGGCGTGGAATCCCCGGCGACTCTGAGCGCCCCTCCCTCCACGGCGACCATCCCCGAGACCACCTCGACCTCGGTGATCGCTGGTAATAGTCCACGGTCTCCCTGGCCCTCTGGAACCACCAGAGCGCCACCCACCCGACGAACCGCCGTCGCCAGCGCCGCCAGTTCTTGGCCATGCGCTGAGCACCGTCTGATCTTAATCCAACGGCTTAGATAGATCACTTAGCCGAAGCGGTATCAGCTGATCTAGTCCCTTAGTTCCTCTTAAAATCCAACGGCCCACGTTGCCGATCCGCCCGAACCGGTACCAGCCAATAAGAACATGCCACGTCGCCCAGGCTATTGTTTAAATTATATAATAGGCAGATCTAGTATTAAACTTAGAAATTTCATAACTTTTGATCAACAATTCAAAATACAAATTTGGTGTCTATGGATTCATAAAAATGAGAGCTTCACTGCTGAGGCATTATTTCACCCATTAGCTTCTGTAAAATAGAAGTTTTAGGCAGAACCTTTTTAGGAGTATTTTAACCATAAAAATTGTTTTGTAAATTATTTTTGGGTGAATCTTTTTACCATGGATTGCAAAATGAACCCTCTGTCTAGTGAGACCAAAATATAAATTTGGTTAACTACACCTATTAGCATGGGAATTATTTGGTGAGTCTAGCCTTTCCAAATGCTAGAAATTATTGCTAATTATTACAATTGCACAAATGGTTGCATTTGTAATCTTGCAATTGTAAATTGTTCAGAGAACACTTAGTATTGTTCAAAACCTTTGTCATAACAATTTGTACAATAAAAATTGCCATCTTGCATGCTTGCATATTTTGCATGATTTTGTATTGCCATTAGTGTTGATCTTGTGCATCTTTTGTCTTGGTTGTTTTGTTTGATAGATTGTGTGGATTGTCAAGTGTGTTACTGCAAAGAGTGTACCAACACCACCAACTACTAAGGCAAGTGACACTATGGCTATCTCGTTCGTGTGTGCACTAGGAGAACACCACCCAGGAACTTAGAGATTGAACATGTTTCTCGTACAGTGGCTTTCGTGTACAGCCACATGCCAAATGGGATCTGGCCTAGTCAATTACATAGTGGGAGACCCATGCATTGGTACCTCTTCAGGTTAACTGGAATTATGCATTGGAAGTTTATCCTTGCATTGGTGCCTGGTAGATGTGCTGGCATTATGTACTGGGAGGACTCATGTGGAAAGACTTGGTCACATTCTCGATCTTCCGATACTCCATCTTGGTGAGTACTAATCCAGCGGCCACTAGTGGCGTCAAGACGAGATTGTGTCTTGTGGGTAAAGTGTACAACTTTTGCAGAAGATTAAATTCTATGCCGTGTCCCCGGTTATGGACAACTCTGAGCAACTAAGGCCTGAAGCTATGGAAGATCTCGACATTCCAATTTCTCAAAGTAAAACTTGATGGTGTCAACAAGGAATTAGAAGAACTTGGAGTTTTGCCAAGGAGTTCAGAAAGTTGTTGAAAGATGAAAAGTATTTTGCAAAGATAGGATAAAACCATGTTGCTTTCTGCAAATAAGCCTAAGCTCTATTTAGCCAAATATGCATGTAGTGATAGTCCAACTTATATTCGCCAACTTGTGACACTTGCCAATACATTCAAAGTATTGACCCTTTGTGGCTGCAACCTATCATGTTGCAGGTTATTCTATTGATGAGTGAGGAATGATGATAGGGGTTATGAGTCTACACCCAACATGTTTGCCTGTGGCACATGAAGATGAAGGACTCCATGCTTTACTTGTATTCTGCTGCTTTGTAATAAGATAGCCTATGGCTATGAGGATGTAATAAAATATTCATATTCTAGATCATAAGATGTAATATGACCTTTGTATCTTGATATTACATCTTAAACTGTGGGTGCTAGCTATTCGATCCAGGGACTAGCACTGTAATCACAGGGATTCAAACCAAGCCAGGTTTGGGTCTTTACAGATGGTATCAGAGCCCTGCCCAAGAGACATCAAAGGTATTCGCAGTTTCCTTGGTCGTGTTGGTTTCCATAGAAGGTTTATTAAAGATTTCTCTAAGATATCAAAACCCCTCACTAATCTTCTTCAAAAAGATGTACCTTTTGTTTTTGATGATGATTGTAAGGAAGCTTTTGAAACTCTTAAGAAGGCTTTAACTAGAGCTCCTATCGTTCAACCACCTGATTGGAGTTTACCCTTTGAAATAATGTGTGATGCTAGCGATTTTTCTGTAGGTGTTGTCCTTGGGCAACGAATAAATAAAAAGTTAAACGTTATTCATTATGCGAGTGAAACTCTTGACGCTGCTCAAAGGAATTATGCTACTACTGAAAAAGAATTCCTGGCTGTCGTTTTTGCTTGTGATAAGTTTAGACCTTATATTGTAGACTCAAAAGTCACCATTCATACTGATCATGCTGCTATTAAGTATCTTATGACGAAGAAGGAGGCTAAGCCTAGGCTTATTAGATGGGTGTTGCTTTTACAAGAGTTTGATCTACATATTGTAGATAGGAAAGGTGCTGAAAATCCTGTTGCTGATAATTTATCTCGAGTGGAAAATATCTCTTTTGATCCTATGCCCATTAATGATAGTTTCCTAAATGAACAGTTGGAAACAATTGGGGAAAGCTCACGAGGGAGCCCTTGGTATGCTGACTATGCTAAGTTTATTGTCTCCAAGTATTTTCCTCCAACTTTCACAGCTCAGCAAAGAAGGAAGTTCTTTTACAATTTGAGGCATTATTTTTGGGATGACCCACATTTATATAAAGAAGGAGTGGATGGTATTATGCAAAGATGTGTTCCATAATATGAACAAAAGGAGATATTGCGTAAATGTCATGGTAGTGCCTATGGAGGACATCATGCGGGAGATAGAACTGCGCAAAAGGTGCTACAATCAGGTTTCTACTGGCCTGCCCTTTTTAAAGATGCAAGAAAATTTGTTTTATCTTGTGATGAGTGTCAGCAGGTTGGTAATATTTCTAGACGCAATGAAATGCCTATGAACTACTCTCTAGTTATTGAACCCTTTGATTGCTGGGGTTTGACTTTATAGGTCCTTTTCCTCCCTCGAAAGGTTATACGCATATTCTTGTTGCCATTGATTACGTTACTAAGTGGGTAGAAGTGTAGCACCCCGATAAAATCACTACTAGAAAATCGCTGTGTTTTGTGCATTGCATCATCATGACAGCATGCTCATGTCATCATGCCACATTGCATTTGAGCATCATCATCATCATGCATGGTTTTGTCTAAAACAATTTTCGAAAACCTATTTTGTTTTCCTAAATAAGCCCCGTCTTTATTCAAATACAAATCCCGGGCTTCTCCGGATTATTTTGTTTCGTCTACCAACGGATTTCAAACACCCCGTTTTAAACAAATAAAATATTTTTATTATTTTTAGGGGGCAGCCGAACCAGGCCCGACCCGGCCTAGCCGGCCACCCCCATTAAACCAATCCTAACCCTAAACTGACCCACACCCCAAACCCTACCTACCCTAAACCAGCCTAACCACCCCACCCTCACACAGACAGGAGCCGCGTGCTGCACTCTCCCTCTACCTCACCAGCTGCCACCTGCAATACCCCCAACCCACGCAATCCGCACACACACACGCAGTACACACACACCCCCACCAACTACCGCTCACGCATATCCCGCACCCACGCCTACCTGACACGAATGTGTCGCCCACCCCGCCTCGCAGACCCTGCCACCTACCGTGCGGGCCCCACCCCGTCCCCGCATGTCTCCTTCTCCTCTCGCCTCCCCCGCGTTGACCTCCCTGCCGCCAGATGCGCCGCCGCCGAGCCCGGCTCCGAGGTCGCCAGCCTCCGCCGCCACCTCGAGTCCCCTTCTCCGCCACCGGGACCTCATCTCTCCCCGCCACCTCGGCTTCCCTCCTCCTCCCCCCGCAATGACCACGCCCACCCCTCTGCTCTATCTCGCCACCGAGCCCCGCGTCCGTCGCCTCGCCGCATCTCTGACCCCGCGCGACCCGCGTCGTGGTCCTCTTCCCCAACTTCGACAGCAAGCCCTGTGGCCATGCTCGCCACCCGAAGCTCCGCACGAGACCATCAGTCATGCCGTCAGCGAGCTCCTCCGCCCCAACCCTACGCGTTTCCTCGGCACCATCTCTTCCTCGGCTGTGAGCGCCGACGCCTCGCTGCCTCGAGCCGTCCACCACTTCCTGGCCTCTGCTCCGCGTGGTCCGCACCTCGAGTCTGGCCGTACCAAGCACGCTCGCGTGTCCTCCACCACCGCAGGTTGCGTCCCCCTCGGTTGCCGTCTCCACCGTGCCATGGTGCCGTCGCGAGCCGCATGTCCTCTGCCACTGTCAGTGATGGCATGTTCTCCTCGTCCTACGCGTGCGTACCGAGCCAGGAGTTGTTGGCACATTCCTTTGTATCATGTGTTTGCTTCAGTTTACTGCCGCCCTTGGTGGCAGATGGCCACATCCTCCTCTTATGTTTGGTGAAGGTTGTGTGCTCTTCGCTCGTTTTTGCCTTCGCGTCTCCAAGATCTTCCGCCCTTCGTGAGACCAAGACCGACATGATATGGGACCTCAAGGACTGCGCATGACCATCGGCCCTGAACAAGTTCGCCATCGATCAAAGACGCCGGAACACGAACGCCAAGGTCATCGTGGTACTAAACAAGTTCGTCACTGGATGGATGTGACCTCAAGAACATCGGTCAAGTTCGCCACCGAAAAAAGACGGACGACAAGACTACAACTGGAGATCGGAGGTGATGGTGCCAGAATGACAAGATCTACTTCACGGGCACCGGAAAACCACAAGACCTCCTTCGCGGGATCCGAAGACCGAACCCTCGGCACGCCAAGATCTTCTCCTCGGAATGCCATGATCTCCTTCACAGATCCGAAGACCCTGCACCCCGGAGTCCGAACCTCGTGCCCGCCGAGACCGATCCCTGTCGAACCCCGAACCCCCGGAACCAAGATCTTCCGAACCCAGATGTGTGACCCTAAGCCTCTATTTTTATAATATGACATATAATTGTCGCATATTAAATTGTTCATGCATGCATACATGTCTGTGGTTTGGGGGCATTATGTTGATTCACCTCTTAATTAAATATGGAGTCCATCTGCGCGATATCTTTATCTTATTCCGAATTCCATTTAAATTGGTGTAGCGGACCGATGTCATGTTTTGTCTTGTCAATACAACATTTAATTTGCGAGGTAGATAAATAACATGAACCATATAATTATTTGTCGGGACCCCGGTTCTGCTTAATATTGCCTAATTGCACCGCATCTGTGCCATGCCATGCATCATATCATAAGCATGCCAGATCTTCTGCCGTAGTATTAAATATTGCATCCGGTGTTTCTTCTAGTGTTTGCTTCTTCGCGGATTAGGCCGATGAGTTGATGCTAGTATCGATATGAACCTTCTTCTATGTTCTCCGGATATGAACCTTCGGCTATCTTTTCCCAGGCGAGCATCTCTCCCCCTTCTACCTATTTTGCATTTATAGTCTTTATTTCCTCCTGTTGATCTATTGCTATCCGTGTCTCGACGCTTTAGTGTTCCGTACCAGATATATTCCTGTAGTCGTTATATTGCCTTGGACACCTCCTATTACCTGTTGCTTGTTAGACAGTTGGCCCCGCGAGTCGTAGTTGCTTGCTCAGGTCTTGCTTCGCGTCGTCGATGTTCCACAGTTGTTGGGAGGTTGGCAGATGTTTAATGGTGGATCTGATCATGTTTCTAATTATAGCTTATTAATTATTGTTGATGGTAGATAAATGCAGAGGCACCGGTGGGTAGTAGTAATTATTTGGTTCTTAACCGCTCACTGGTGTCCCCTAGGACCCGAGTTCTTGACACTTGTTCCGAGATCGAGCGCGCTAACCATAGGTGGGGTGTGTGGGCACCCCCATCGGCTTACTACCTGATTTCAAAGTATTGTACCGGGGGCCATAATTAGTTTGGGGCTTTATTACTATTCTGAACTTATGCCATGCTTTACTTCTTTATTTAAGATTGTGCGTGGACCAACTGTACTGTTTAGGATGTGGAATTATTTCGCGGTATCGACAAGCCCAGTCACACTTTCGGGTTCCCAGTCGTTTACAGCCATTGGCACAAACCCTGGGTCCACCTTGGAGCCGGCCAACTTCGTTACGGGTAGCTTAGTGGGGTGGCCCCCCATGTACTTGCTTTGGGTCTGGGAAATGTCATGACTTAGGCCCCGCCGACATACCGATGGGTGTATGTTAATTGATCTGGCAAAAAGGGTCGACGTGTGTGTGGATACTTTGGTGCACCCCTGTAGGGTTAAATCTTTTCGAAAATCCATGTCTGCGGTTATGGACTACTTGGAGCACAGTTTCTCGATCATAGACAACTATAACTAAAGTTTACTATTATAATTTGACTTACATCTGAGATGACTAGTAAGTTGGATAATTGCCATGGAAATATTAAATAAAACTGCCAACCGCGTGAGTTTCCTCGCCTTGACTTCCTCATTTGGTCTCGAGGGGGAATACCAGGATGGGTATGTTTGGTGTTAGTGTCAGGTTTGACCCGAATAGGTCTCTCTTATCTCTCTCTGATAGCCACCATTATTACAGAGTCTCTATAGGTTGTTTATTGTCGTTGCGCTGTCGCTTCCGTCCACCATACCTGTGTAGGCGAGGACCGCCGAATTCTAGCTTCACCATGTACTGGCCTCAGTACTGACACTCCTCTTTTTCCTTTGCCCTTTGTCGGCACCCCTTTTGTTTTAGCAGGTTTGAGATCGGCGTCGTTAGCAGGGTTACCCTTCCGGCTTGGCCTGGGCAGGGTTATGGACGCCATTGGTTATTCTTCAGGGCTCTTAGCCCCATTTGCATCTTGTCCGTAGTCGGACGCTCTATCGTTTTCAAGGTGATTTGGACCTTTGTATGGTATATCTGTATTCTTGACTCATGGAGTCGTTGTTGTATATATATGTTCTGTGTGTTCCATCGTGGAATGTGTAATGGTATTACTTCGTTCTCAACCCGCACGCAAGTTCCTGGTGGGCGTCCTTGAATCGTTTCTATGCGGGTTTGGCAGGAAGCGCTAAAACTTGCATATTTCCGATTCGAGGGTGTTACAAGAAGCTATACCTACGAAGAGTGCTGACGAGGAGACCTCTCTAAAAATGCTTAAGGATGTTATCTTTCCTAGGTTTGGAGTGCCTAGGTATCTCATGCCTAATGGAGGTTCTCATTTCATTCATGGTGGTTTTAGAAATACCGTTGCTAAATATGATGTTAATCATAGAATTTCTTCAGCTTATCATCCCCAAACGAGTGGGCAAGTAGACTTATCAAATAGAGGAATTAAAACCATCTTGCAAAAGACTGTTAATAGATCTAGAAAAACTGGTCTAAAAAGTTGAATGACGCTTTATGGGCTTATAGGACTGCCTATAAAAACCCTATGGGGATCTCTCCTTATAAAATGGTTTATGGGAAAGCTTGTCACCTACCTTTAGAATTAGAACACAAAGCTTATTCGGAAGTTAAAGAACTTAATAGAGATTGTAAGCTTGCTGGTGAAAAACGATTATTTGACTTAAGTTCTTTGGATGAATGGAGGAGTGAAGCTTATGAGAATGCTAGACTCTTAAGGAAAAAGTTAAAACATGGCATGAAAAGCAAATACTTAAGAGAGAATTCCATGTTGGTGAGAAATTTCTGTTGTATAGGTATCGTCTTGGATTTTTTGTAGGAAAACTATTGTCAAAATGGGAAGGACCTTTCATTATTGAAGAAGTGTACAACTCAGGATCAATAAAGATTTCTTCTCTAAAAGATAACGCTACACAAGTGGTGAATGGGCAGCGACTTAAGCACTACATTGTTGGGGATTCTTATAATGAAGATGTTGATGCTTTTCAAGTTATAACTCCAGAAAAATTTATCAAAGACCAAATTCAGAGACCTGCAAAGTCCGTTTTCGAATAGGTAATAGTTCTGGTAAGAAAAGTTCCCCAAAAGATCTGTGCACTTATATTTTTGCAGTTTTTAGCCAATAAGGAAAGCTACGAAGCGAAAGAGGGATGGAAAGGGAGCCACGGTGGCTCACACCACCCTTTGGCGCGGGCCCACCCCTAGCCGCACCACCAGGTGGTGTGGCCACTCCGGACTCTGTCTCCGACCTGTTTTCTCCCAGTACCTTCCTTTTGTTGTGAAACTTCATAATATATAATCCCCCGGATCCCCCGAGGTTCGTATATCATGTTCTCGTTGTGTTTTTGTTTTGATCTGTTTCTGCCAGGAACTATTCTTGAAAGTTTAGAAGCACAATGGTGTCCGCCAAGGATAAAGGAAAGGAGCCTATGGAGGAAGATCTCCAAGACCCCAAGCAGAAGAAGGAGGTCAATAGTGAAGGTGAAGAGGAGACAAAGCAAGGCCAACATCTTCACACCGACACTACCGTTGCAAGCATTGGAGTGGTGGCAAACCCTTCCAAGACTATGTCATTTGGAGGGAAGCCTCCTCGTTACTGTTCAGATCCATGGTCACTTCCTCCACTCACCAAGAATCCTTTCCATACCCTTATCCATGAGCATCAATACCAGAATATGCCCAAGGAGAAATTACCCTCCAATTCGGATTTGCCTCGTTCTAGCCATGCAGGAAAAGAAGACTTCAAGGAGGCAGAGTGGGGAAAGAATTGCAAGAGCTGGAATTTGCAACCCGACATGATCCTGAGCCGCATTGAGCAAAACTCACAGCTGATTCGTAATCTCACCTTTGAGATTGAGGACTTGGGGAAATTGATCAAAGAGCTCATCGAGAGAATACCACCACCACCGAAGGAGTAATTCGTCATCAGGTTTGGCATCCCCTTGGTTTGTTCCAAGCTTGGGGGAGTGTCGCGGTATCACATCACTATCTTCTATGTTTTTACCTTTTTAGTAGATTCATATCATGAATAGAGAAGTTATCGTGTACGATGGTTTGCATTATGGAAGTGTCCCCTCTCTCGTTAGATATGTATCCCTTGGTGTGAGTTGTCATTATGGAATATTAATGAGAAGTTCTATCATTTACTCTTTTGCATATCTTATATTAGTTTTCAATTCGTGGTTATATGATTGATCTTGTTGTTAGTATTGGTATCACTTTGGGATCATTGAGTAAATTTAGTTGGTTTTGGCAAACCTGGCTTGGTCAGTAGCAACACTATTTTTGAGAGTTGAATGAAAAAGATAGAAGTACTCTAAAGAAATATAATTTCATCATCTTTCTTTATTGATTTGCTCATAAGTTTAGTATTCTCTAGTTTAGATCTTTTGTGCTTCCAAGGAAGATTGCATGTTTGTTTTTATCACTTGTATTTTTGTTTGTTTTCTTCAACTCTTATATTTGCTACCCAGCCTTGCTAGCCAAAAACCTGTACTGAGAGGGAACTCTTCTTGTGCATCCATTCCTTAAACCAAAACCTATGATATTTCTGTCCACCATACCTGCCTATTAGCACTATTGCTATTCCAAGTAAATTCTTGTTTTTTTCTACCTTCCAAATTAAACTTGGTATGTGAAAATTAGGGATTAAAGCTCTCATGAACTTGATGGCACAGGTTACTTTCTTGCCTTTAATAAATTTGAACCATTGTGCCTGTCTATGTTGCGTATATGCTTGCGCTTTGTAAGTTGTGAATTAGCAGAACCATGCTATCATGGGGAACGCTTTCAACATTGCACCGGTACTTCGTACCTAGTTGATATCATGTTCTTTTGTCTATGGATGTCGTCAGTGTGAAATGAAAGGGGAGCTTGTAAGTCCATGGAGTTATGTATGTGTGTTAGAGAAACGCTTGGGCCGCCAGTCTAATCCATGTCATCATGGTGGAAACCTGTAGCATAACCATAACAAGCATCTATGAAGCATTCTTCTTATAAAAAAGAGATAGAGATTGAGAAAAATAGGAAAAGAAAAAAAGAGATGATAAAAGAGGAAAGAGAGAAAAAAGCACCATATTCCCATGGTAAATAAGAAGATTGCTGAGATGCTCGTTGTCTGCTTGCCTTGTCATTTTGATATGGGGATTCTTTCGTATCATCGGGCAAGGGGTACCCCGTTGGCGGTTCTCCATGATACACATGTGCTTACTATGATAAGAACTTACCAGTGACTAAACTTGAGTAGCATGAGGAGCGGCCCTCGTATTAAAGGGACATGAGGTTTTCAATTTACAACTTGTCAAGCATATCCTCGTATTTGATCACTTTAACCTTAATCACCTAAAGATGCCTATGATAGGGGCAATGAGAGTTGAAAGCTAATAAGTATCATAATTTTTGGGAGCTCTTTATGAAACTTGAAATCCCTGCTTCCCTCTGCGAAGGGCCTTTCTTTTACTTTTTAGTTGAGTCAGTAACCTATTCCCTTCTATCTCAGCAAGTATTTTGAGTGGTTGTGTTTCATTCATTCATATGATGATTTATTCAATCATGTTTCTTATGTTCCTTTTTTTGCACATTGCTCTTATCTTGGTGTTTACTACTTTGAAAGCTATCATTGAAAACCAGTTATTTGTGAACTCCAGCAAATTATCAACTTTTCTTCGACCAAGAGCTAAGTTTCCCATTAGCAATTATGATTTACTTTATGTATCTTTATTGTGTTTCCTTTACTTATTGCAGGTTAAGTTATATAATAGTGAGTTGTCTTCTATTATGATCTATGCTTTGATCAATGTGATGCTTCTTGTACGCATTCTTTTATCGACTCTTCACTCTATAAATCTGAGGCCATGTTTATTGAGCTCAGTTTTGCTTGGGAACAAGCGAAGTCTAAGGTTGGGGGGAGTTGATACGTCCATTTTGCATCACTATTCTATATCATAATTTACTGTTATTCATTGATATATTTCATATTAAGAGATAATACTTGTGTAATTTCATCTATTTTTGCATGGTTGATGACTTTTGGAGCATGCACCGCTGCAGTCAGGATTCTAATGGAAAAGGTGCAGTTTGGAGGCAAAATTCGCGAAGATCAGAAAATCCGGGAAAATATATGGAAAATCCTAATTTCTAGAAGACGAAGACTGTCAGAAGGAGGAGTGGAGATGGGCCATAGGGGGCCCACACCACCCCCTGGCACGGGCCAGCCTAGGTCGCGCCACTAGGTGGTGTGGCTGCCCTCGCCCACCTCCAGCTCTCCCCTCTAGCGTATATAATCCTCCCGAAATTCTAATACTCGGGGAGCGACCACAGAAAGATTCCGCCGCCTCTGCGGGACGGAAAACACCGAGAGAGAAATATCTCTCCAGCAGATAGATTTCTACCGGGGGAATTCCTTCCTAGAGAGGGGAGATCGTCGCCATCAACACCACCATCAAGCTGGACTTCATTGGGATCATCATCATCGTCATCACCACCATCATCACCATCAGCACCCTCATCACCATCTCCATATTGCTGTAACAATTGGGTTGAATCTTGCATAGTTCTTAGGGGAAACTTTCTCGTTGTTGATTACTCTTTGTAGTTGATGCTATGTGAACCATTGAATTATCATTTATGTTCATATTGTTATACATCATTATTCCATCTCTGATCATGATCCATAATATGTCTTGTGACTAGTTCGTTTTGTTCTTGAGGACATGGGAGAACTCATGCTGTTTGTAGTGGAATTGTGTTCAGAAAGATTCAATAGTTTGATATTTAAGTTGTGGTGTACTTCTTCTTGTGGTGTCATGTGAACGTCGACTACATGACACTTCACCTATATGGGCCTAGGGGAATGCATTGTGTATTTAGCTACTCATTGTAGGGGTTGTCGGAAAGATAGAAACCTAAACCCCCATTAGGAAACCATTGCACAAGGGACGTCAGGGTCTTAGAGTTTAAAGTTGTGGTTAGGTTTCTACCATAATTACTTTCTTGTACTTACGAATGTTTGCAAGGGGTATAATCACAAGTATGTATTAGTCCTAGGAAGGTCTGTACATTAGCACAGGTTCACCCACACAACACATAGCAAGCTAAAGAAGATTAATCAACTATATGAAGCAAAAGCACTTGACAGTCTTCCCAAGTGTCCTCAAGAATGTTTGGTCATCTTAAGTAATACAACCGTCTTGTCCTTTGTTGAATAAAGGATTCAGTCACTTGCTGCATTTGTTCTTATTGTCTTTTATTTACTCGTACTTTATTTACTTGCATTATCAAAAACCCCTAAAAATCCGTTTGCTAAGTATTTGCAGAGAATTCCTGATCCATACCACTAGCCAGCACCATCTGCTACTCGTTGGGTTCGACACTCTTACTTATCAAAAATACTGCGATACACCCCCTATACTTGTGGGTCATCACATAGCTCAGGAAATTAGCCTATCAGCCCCAAGCATAACCCAATACCTTCTAATTCGGCCTTTTCGTGGTCTTTTGGCCACCGACCATAGCCCATTCAATTTAGGAGTGAGCCCATGGAATATAAGCCATGACGAATAGGGCATCCTCCCCGAGTTAGCCCAGAATCTTTTTAATTCGGCCTTTCTGAGCATTTTTTGTACTCTGAGGCTGACATCTGGGACCCGAAAAAATAGTCCAACATACACACGTTTCTTTCAAATAGAGGCTATCAGTTGGGACCCAGCATAGACACATTTCCTGCACATAGGTGGTTGACATCTGGGACCCAGCAAGTTGCCAAGGTCAAAACAGCGGACATGGCCAAAAAAAGTCCATCATACGCACATTTCATTTACAGAGAGGCTGATATGTGGGACCTAGCAGCGCGACCTTATACAGATGGTGCATCGAGCAACATAGCCAGTTCGAATCCGGGAGGCGCGAGCGAGAAAAAAATTCAGCATGTGCACGTTTCTTTTAATGAGAGCCTGAAATAGGGGACCCAACAGCGTGAGCAAACGGCAGATTCGTCAAGCAACTCTATCTAGTTTAGAACATGGTAGCACTAGAGAAGAAAACAATTCCATCATACCCACGATTCTTCTAATGTGAGGCTGACATAAGGGACCCACCATCCTGAATAAACGGCTGATGCAGCGAGTAAAGCTATCAAGTTCGGAACACGAAGGTGCGACATAGGCTAAAAAATCCATCATACACACGTTTCTTCTAATGAGAAGATGACATGTGGGGCCGAGCAGCATGATTAAACGGTAGATGCATCGAACAATGCTATCATGTTCGGAACAGGGTAGCGTGAGCGAAGGAAAAAAATCAAGCATACACATGTTTCTTCTAATGAGAGGATGACATGTGGGGCTTAGGAGGTTGGTTAAATGGTAGATGCGTCGAGCAGCACTATCAACTCGGAATGGGGTAGCGTCAGCGAAGGAAAAAATTCTATCATACACACGTTTCTAATAATGAGAGGATGACATGTGGGTCCCAGGAGGTTGATCAGACGGTAGATGCATCGAGCAGCGCTATCAACTTTGGAATAGGGTAGCACGAGAGAAGGAAAAAATTCCATCATACACATGATCCTTCTAATGAGAGGCTGACATGTGGGACCTAGCAGCCTGACTAAACAGCAGACGCCTCAAGCAACGTTATCGAGTTCAAATCAGGGAGGCATGACTGAAAAGTATGGTCCGCTAGAGACACTCATGTCTGGGACCCACACGCCTCAAAAGACTTTAGTGAGTCAACATCACGCGAGGAAATGAAAATCTTGCTTCTTCCACGCGCCGGCCGAGCTTCCTCCACGGTTTTAGCAGATCCGTCATAGTAGAGGGCCGCGAAACTGGAAAAAAAGTTTGCTTGTAGTGATAAAACCACATGGATCCACTAGAGTCATTGGATGTGTGTGTGCGTATCAGTGTGCATCATTTTTGTTTTGGAAAAGAACACATGCAATGATTCCACTCAAACATGTGGTGTCCAACCATGTCTAGGAACCCTAGCAGCATGGTGGGATGCAACTGCAACATGCATTCTACCACTAGTTTGAAAGATGTTGTATCACCACACCACTTGGATATGTGTGTGTGTATTAGTGTGCCTCATTATGGTTTTTGAAAAGAACACATGCAATGCTGTCACTCCAGCATGTGGCGTCCAACCATGTCCTGGAACCCTCGCAGCATCTTGGGATTCAACTTCAACATGCATTGTATCACCAGTTTGAAAGATGCTGCATCACCACACCCACTTGGATGTGTGTGTATTAGTGTGCATCATTGTGGTTTTGTAAAAGAACACATGCAATGCTGCCACTCGAAAATGTGTGTTCTTTTCCTAAACCACATGGATACACTAGATGTTACTACATGTGTTTTTTCGTAAACCACGTGGATCCACTAGATGTCATTGCATGTGTGTTCTTTTCATAAACCACATGGATCCCCTAATTTCATTGCATGTGTGTTCCTTTCATAAACCACATTGACCCATTAGATGCCATTGCATGTGTGTTCTTTTCATAAACCACATGGATACACTAGATGTCATTGCATGTGTGTTCTTTTCCTAGATCACATGGATCCACTAGAGTCATTGCATGTGTGTCCTTTTCCTAGACCACATGGATCCAATAGAGTCATTGCATGTGTGTTCTTTTCATAAACCACATGTATCCACTAGAGTTATTGGATGTGTGTGTGTATCAGTGCGCATCATTTTTGTCTTGGAAAAGAACACATGCAATGATGCCACTCCAGCATGTGGTTTCCAACCATGTCTAGGAACCCTAGCAGGATGCTGGGATTCAACTGCAGCATGCATTCTACCACCAGTTTGAAAGATGATACATAACTGCACCCACTTTGATGCGTGTGTGTATCAGTGTGCATCATTGTCGATTTGGAAAAGAACACATGCAATGATGCCACTCCAGCATGTGGCGCCTAACCATGTCCAGTAACCCTAGCAGCATGTTGGGATTCAACTGCAGCATGCATTGTCTCAGCAGTTTGAAAGATGCTGCATCACCACACCCACTTGGATGTGTGTGTATTAGTATGCATCATTGTTGTTTTGGAAAAGAACACATGCAATGATGCCACTCTAGCATTTGTGATATTTTCCTAAACCACATGGATCCACTAGATGTCATAACATGTGTTTTTTTCATAAACCATGTGGATCCACTAATGTTATTGCATGTGTTCTTTTCCTAAACCACATGGATCCACTAGATGTCATTACATGTGTGTTCTTTTCATAAACCCATTAGATCCACTGATTTCATTGTATGTGTGTTCCTTTCATAAACCACATTGATCCACTAGATGTCATTGCATGTGTGTTCTTTTCATAAACCACAAGGATCCACTAGATGTCATTGCATGTGTGTTCTTTTCCTAGACCACATGGATCCACCAGAGTAATTGCATGTGTGTTATTTTCCTAGACCACATGGATCCACTAGAGTCATTGCATGGGTGTTCTTTTTGTTGGAGCCACACAGAGAAAAAACAAAACTTTTTCCTACGCGGTGAACCCAAGATCTAGCTGAGGTAGTAGACCACGAGAATTACCACTAGACGCGCGGTTGCGGAATCAATGAAGCACGTCGCTTGATGCAGTGCAGTCCACACGATCCGTTCCGATCCACGATCGTCGAAGTGCTGAACGTATAGCACCTCCGCCAGTATCCACACGTACGAGGAGGAGCGCCGGTGATGGACTGCTAGGTCCGGTACGGCGACGATAGGACAGGACTGGACTGGAGTTAGGGTTTCCAACACATGGAGTGACCTAACCGTGTGCTCTTATCACCTGCGCCCCAGCTTATATAGGGAGTGAAAGTGGGCTCCACTCACTTGTTTCCCATTCACTAAAAGGCCTATATTAGTCACTATGAGTCCAACTCACTGACTCTGTCCATTTCCTTTTTGGGCCAACCCAAATATGCTCCCGCTCTTAAGTGTATGACTCGATAGGCTCATGGTTACCTGGACACGATCCGAGTCTCACTCGTGACCGATCAGTTGGTAGCGGCTCCTAGCAGAACGTGCCAACTCCCAAGTACCAAAGAGTCATGATGACATACCTTCCAATGTGACTTTCGTCTGAGTCCCTTTTGCCTCACGATATACCTTGTCAAACTACAGGCGAATAATCGTCATCCCTTAAATAGTTTGACTCGCTTTCTTGATCCAAGATAAGTGATTCCTCCGACTAACTCTTTGTCGGTCGCCTCGGTTAACACTTAACCGAGTCGCGCATGGCCATGCTTTCCGAATCATATCTTCTGAGAGGGCCCCGAGAATATCTCTCCAGACAAAGGGGCAAAATCCCATCTCGGTTATTCACATCATGCAGCTTGATTCTCAGTCGACCCGAACTCCGCCTTTATAACTGCCCAGTAACAGGACATCGTTTGACAGAACCTAAGTCGGTGATCCTCAACTCGGATTGTGCAATAACCTCGGGTCTAAGGATTACATTGATTGAGATATACAAATGACGACTTATTCGTTGTATCTCAATATGGGTCAGTCCGACTCGCTAAACTCTTTAGTCGAATCCGTGTAAGTCGGAATAGCATCTCTATGCCCATGACAAGTGGAACCGAGTCATCAGCCGACTTTTACATTAGTCTAAGTTGTGTGTCCAGCACAACCTCAACGACCAAGGAAAATCAGTATAAACAACATGAATATATAGTTCCACAATCGAATCACATATTCAATGATATATACCAGTAGTTCATACATGGACAATAACTTTATGAATACATTGGAAATAACATCATACATGATTGCGTCTAGGGTATATTCCCAACAGTCTCCCACTTGCACTAGAGTCAATCATCCGACATCACATGTCTAGGCATCTAATGCCCATAGCTCTCAGGTGCACCTCATGCTTCCGCTGTGGAAGTGGCTTTGTCAATGGATCCGCAATGTTTGCATCCATGTGCACCTTGCATATCTTGATATCACCTTGATCCACGAACTGGCGAATAAGGTGGTACCGCATGAGTATATGTTTGTTCTTCTGGTGTTGTCTAGGTTCCTTGGCTTGTGCAATAGCACCATTGTTGTCACAATACACGTCAAACGGATTTGACGAGCCCTGAACCACACCAAGATCCATGAGGAAATTCCTCATCCAAATGGCTTCCTTTGCCGCCTCTGAGGCAGCAATATACTCAGCCTCTGTTGTAGACGCAGACATCGTCTCTTGCTTGGAACTCTTCCAGCTCACAGCCCCTCCGTTTATTACAAACACATATCCGGATTGCGAACGAGAATCATCTGAGTCAGTGAGATAACTCACATCCATGTAACCCCTTACACTGAGTTCATCCTCACCTCCATAAACCAGGAACATATCCTTATTCCTTCTCAAGTACTTGAGGATATTTTTAGCCGTTGCCCAGTGGATTTCTCCAGGTTAAGCCTGGTACCTGCTGACAACACTTAGAGCATAGGAAACATCCGGCCTAGTACAAATCATAGCGTACATGATGGATCCAACTACAGAAGCATATGTAATCGCACTCATCCGACTTCGCTCATCAGTTGTCAAAGGACACTGAGTCTTACTATGTTTCACGCCATCGGACATTGTTAAGAACCCCTTCTTAGATGATTCCATGTTGAACTTCTTCAATACTTTGTCCAAATATGTACTTTGACTCAATCCAATGAGCCGCTTTGATCTATCTCTATAGATCCGGATTCCTAGTATGTAAGTCGCCTCACCCAAGTATTTCATTGAAAAACTCTTTTCCAATGATTCCTTGGTCTCTTGCAACATCTAGACATCATTTCCAATCAGTAATACTTCATCCACATATCAGATCAGAAAGTTTACTTTGCTCCCACTAAACTTCTTGTATAAACAAGAATCATGATCACTCTTGATGAAGCCAAACGATTTGACTACCTCATCAAAGCGAATGTTCCAACTCCGAGATGCTTTCTTCAAACCATAAATGTATTTCCGAAGTTTGCATACCTTTACAGTGTAACATCCCAATTTCTGCAACCCTGATTAGTTGTCTAGAATACAAAAATCAGGGGGAACAAAAACTTTTTCTTTTTTAATGCTGAAGTGTTTGCTTGTTGTTTGGTTATGCTTATGCATATGAATGTGTATTAGATGATATACTCCTTACCTTAACACCAGTTGGCAAACGCTACTTCCCAAAATAGTCTTGGCTTAATTTCCATATTCTCAAATGTTCTGGCATTTCCAAACATGAGCCAAGATGCTTATGTACCCAAAACTATTTTTGTAACTTTTATTGACAAAACTATGGAGAGTTATATAATATAATCTCCTTATGTTTTCAAGACAGAACCTTCAACTACTCTTACCTCTAGGATCTCCAAAACCTTTCTGTAAGCTTTTGGATTCTACTCTTGGTAGAGATGCTAAGGACCTTACCTTGTTCGAAACTCAACCCCTTCAAAATGCCCCAACCTTACCTCAATCTAGGCTTGATGGTAACCTCATTAGTGGTTATGCTTAGTATAAGATGAGTTGCTTTGATCTGTTGTTTGACTTGTTTGCTTAGAAAGTAGTATGAGCTACTCCAGGAGCTCATCACTAGGATCAAGAGGTTTCCAAATCACCCCACCCTAAACAAGAATGCAAAGAGAGATCAAATCTCCACCTACTAGGAGATCATCTAAAAACCTTACCCAGATCATCTCTGAAGTGATCTACTTCTAGAAGCTTCCGAGTCAATGAAGACAAATGTCAAGCATGGATCCCTTCTATTCAATCTACACTCCAACATCATTCACTTGATGATGCTTGGGTACCTTGCAAACCAACAAAAACATCCCCTCTCATGTTCTAGTCAAAAACCCTAAATCTGCCAAATTTGGCTGTCTGGAAATCTGTTTCCAACATCACCTATTTGAATGTCTCCCTTTCTCAACCTGGTGCATTTTTGGTAATGAACTTGAACCATCTTGTTAAAAATCATAAGGACTACCAAGGCCCACTCTTTCCCTTTGTTATATCATCCTCCAACCCACTCGTTCTTGATGGTTTTGCAGGAAAGAAAATAACTTTTCCTACAAATCTAGTCAACATGCCTACTTTGGTATAAGCTCACGCCACCATCCAACCTTCTATGGACCAACTCTCTTCATGGTTGTGATATAATCATATAGGTCTATCATTACCTACCTCACTTGTTCCAATTGGATCCTTGAGCTGTTTAAACCCACAAGGTTTTGAAGGCTAGTTGATAACCTGCTTTGGTAGGCTTATTTTATTGAAAGTTTGAAAGCTTGTCCTGGTGACCTCAAGCAGGATCAAGCTTAAACCTCTACACCATTGAAAGCTACATCACTTGGTATATTCGTCCATATATCCCATGTCCCAAGGGGAGATCTGAACTCCAAGATACAACCCTGTTTGGTGGTATAAAAATAACATCACCCTAGATCCCCAACTCCTTGTTTGCCATCTAATTCAAGTTGGATTTCCCATTTCCCAAGGTTGCAAATGCTTGCTACACCTTGTCTACATCATCTACCTTGATCACCAAGATTTATCAAATATTCTCCATAATTATTATGGCTCCAACTCTATTTAATTCATTTAATAGTCAAAACCTCCAAAACTCCCTCCATAAAGGAAAGTTTGGTTTTTGCCAAAACACTTCCTCAACCTCTGGCTCAATTGAGACCCATATATCATACCCTAACTTCCAACTTCAAAAATAAATATTTTCGAAGGGTTTTATTATTTCTTTTTGCCTATTTTCTTAAATGGCGGAAATGGAATAATAAATGTTTCAAATACTTTTAAGCCCCAATAATTCTTGGGAAAATTCCCCTAACTGTGTGTTCACATTTGGGACCTTTTCACATCAAAATCCAACCTTGTACAATGTAGAATTATCAAATGATCTTCTAAAAACTACTTCTGCAGTTTTTGAATAAATGGATTTAAGTGGACTTTAAATCCTTAGAAAAATCTCAATTAATCCCGAGAGAGGTATCTTGACCTCACCCATCTACCAGTACCATCTTCCCACCTTGTCCTATGCAACTTTTTGAACTCTCTTCACAAACACCATTTTGATCAAATAGTGCGAATCATTCAAGACATGAGCTAAAATTAAGAAAATCTCTATCAAGCCTTTCCACCACTCTCCACAGCAACCAGCACTCCTCCCTGGTCGAGGCTACTGTAGCATAGCACTATAGCTGACCCCTCCCCTCGTATTTTGCTCTTCGAAAGAGAGGAGAGAGATAAGACATATGTAGCAAAGGATCTTATGCAATAAAAGCAGCAGCTGCAGCACGCCTCCCCTCTCTTATCTGGTCGTGTCCCTGGCCCCACCTCACCTCTCCACCAGCCCTGCTACCCAATGGATGGCCACCTCCATCCCTCCAAGCCATCCATGGTCCTAGCCAACCATGAGCCACTCCCACCCTAGATAAAGAGGCCAGAGGCTCTCACCCCTGCCCCTGCTCCCTCATTTCACATCCACACTCACCATCTCCCTCTCCTCGAGCTCCAGATCTAGATACCGAGCTCCCCATTTCCATGGAGGAGAAGAAGTCCTCCTCTCGGGCTCCTTCGAAAGGTGGAGTAGATGGACTACCCCAACCTTTCCCCCGCATCCTCTGTTCCCCATGCTTGACCTCCCTCCCTCTTAGCTACCCTACCATGTCCTTCGTTGCTGCAGGAACCCCGGGAATCGTCGTAGCCATCTCACGTCCGAGAGGGACCATCCCCTCGGTGTCCCTCCCTCCCACCGCATCTCCTGCTTTGGCTAGCTCACCCTGCGGCCCTTTGAGCTTCTCCATTCACGGCACGGCATCTCTATCGACATGCATGCAGTGTCGAGCGAGCTCCAGCGAGCCCAGCTCTAGCTTCGCCGTGGTGAAGCCCGTGATTCCGGATGGCCATCAAAACCACCCTCCCCGCCCGTCATTGAGGTCGTCGGAACGAGAGGCATCGACTCCGCCCCTTCCCGGCCTTCGTCAAGCCCCTGGTGAGCTCCACGCTACCCTGCCTCCACGACCTAGTGTTCCCGCTCCGCCGCTCAAGGCTCAGCGAGGAAGACAGCCCCTGGCCGTCGATCTCCCTTCGATCCAACGGCCAGCATCCGCGGATACCACTTCGAGCTCCTCCACCACTGACAGGTGGGTCCCGCGGCGTGGATTTGAACCGCGCCTTCCGCCCGCGGCGACGCCCAGATGGGCCTAATTCTCCTCCACCCACCCAATCTCCCTCTAGAATCTAGCCCAGCGACCCCCTGTTTCCTTTTTGTTTTTGCTAAATAAAATTCCTTATGTGCATTTCTACTAGTGGTTTAAATCAAGAACCATATGGAAATGAGGTATTTTTCCCAACTTCTAAATTCTACTAGATCCCTGCAGGTTTTCCTCAACCTCCAGTACCCCTAGTTGGCGCAATTGAGGTATTGATTAAATATACTAAATCAAATGCCCAGAAGTATGTAAAACACTCCTTAAATCCCTTAGAGAGGTTCACAACTCCAATTGCAGTAAAACCAACTGCCTCTGGTAGGTATTACCTATACCTATTTCATGGACTTGGTCCCAGGCCAAGGTGAACAGTAGGTTGTCCTTAGTAAAAATAACAAAAACATCTTTGATATAACTTTAGGAATTTCTCTAGGTCAAACCAACAGAGGTATTGACCTAAATCCAACTCCCTGTGATGTGGTACACTAAGGTCTACCAAACTCCAGGAGATCAACTTTTATTGAGGCCCTGTTCAATTTTGGTGAATTAATTATCTCTATATATAGTTTTATCACTAGAAAAAAATCATCACAGTAGCTATTCAACTCCAAAAAGATTGATTCCAATTTATACAGAATGTTATTCTAAATACCTATAATGTGTCCTTGGATTCACCTCAAAATCTTCTATAGATTAAATCTGGTGAAAAAGACAAGTTGTCTATAGAACTGCCTTTGGGAATTTCCTGACGGCATTCTAGTAATTATTTTGGAGTGATTCCAACTCTCAGTCAACAAGTACATCAAGACTTACCTAACCATCCAAGGAAATAATTTTTGGAGCTCCAGAACCTTTCTGGTGAATTATTTCCTAAAACTAGAGTATTATTCACTATAAAAATCAGTATAAATCTTTGGTAATTGATAAAATAGTGAAACTACTTTTGTTGGTTTCATATTATCAATACCTATCTGATGGTATCATGTTTTTACAATGGTACCATACAGAATATGGTCTTTCCCCAAAAATCCATCTCTTAGGTAGTTTCTAGACTATAAATCCTAAGGGATTTTCATCCCCTTCTCCAAGACCATCTCAACCTCCTAAATCCAATCCTCTCTAAAACTACTGAACCATAATTGGAGTTTATTCAATTACTTGTTTGCTGAATGGTAGTGGTGATTGTATGGCTTGTATTGATTGTGCCCTTTTGTTTGTTTGCATGTGTTCCCTATCGACGATAGTTGCGATTATAGCGGAGAGCAGAAGAAGATGGTTATTATTGTATATTTGGGGTATTCTAAAGAAGAAGTCCAAGGACATTTATCCCATATTGATGATCTCAGGCAAGCCACCTTCTTGCTCATAAGCCTTGTCCTACTGTTTTACTTATGAATGTTTTATCGACTATTTATGAAACTGCATTGTTTTACTATATGTTGATGAATATATGGTAGGAGTTTGGCTCCTCCAAACCCTTACACTATTGTACTACTAAGTACAATCCCCTTGGTGACACCTACTCGTCCCTAGTAGAATAGATGGTGTATATCACCATAACCCTTTGGAAACCCCCGATTTAGCCGGAGCAAAGCTAGAGGATGGGAAGACCCCGGAAAAAGTTTTACCAAATGTCTTATGATAAAACCTTGGCGAGGTGGGACCTCCCAAGAGATGTTGAGAAAGAAAGAGGTTTTGATTTATAAATGTTGGAGGAAAATAGGAGGAAAAAGGTTTACGAAAACGCACCTGGTTCTCTGCAGTTTTGCTAGAATAATTAACCCTGTGCAACCACATTACTCTAGTATGGGACAGGGCTGGATTTGATGTTTGTCTATTCTGGTATAAGCTGCCTCGGAACAACTACAGGGGATCGGGGATTCCTGGAGGATGGGCCTTCTCGGATAAAGGTGGGACCTGGAGAAGGAACAAATGGTCGGCAGGCCTCCATGCGTTACTATGAGCCCCTCATTGAAAGCGCACACTCGAGAAGTGGAAAAAATGCTCCGGTTGGTCCTCGCCCGACGTCCCGGTTTTGAGGGGATTAACACTCATAGGGTAGGAACTTATATTGGAGTGGGCATCCGGAGAGTCTTGATCGGTTACTCGACCTACGATCGGTGAAGATTAGGGTAGTGTACCCGGATGGTGTGGGTAAAGTGTACAACCTCTGCAGAGTGTAAATCTATTCGAATAGCCACGTCCGCGGTCATGGACGGTTGGGAAGGTTGCTGTAGAGTAGTGCTGGTTTTGTTTTCAAAAAGGATTTTGGAAAAGAAATGACTTTGACATGTTTTGACCATGGGATGGTCGGAAAGGATACCTTCTTTGACCATGGGATGGTCAGAGAGGTATGGAAGGAGTTTGGTCATGGGACGACCTGGAAACTGGAGCAAATGGGTGACCCAGTCCTGATGTTTTCCAAAACTTTTTAAAAAGGTTTCAAAAACTGTATACAAAGGTTTTCAACAAAGAGATGTAAATGCTATATCTACAAGAGAAACTATTTGAGAAAAGAACCTCTATTGGAGCCCTCCTAATACCACAGCCATATTGCATAGCCTCTTGTTATTATTATTTTATTAAGGTGGTTTGCGAGTACATTCAATGTACTCACTGGCATTGTCCCTGGCTATTAACTTGGCCAGATATCAAGAAGAAGATGGCGTTGGCGACTATGCGAGCTAGGACATTCTCCTAGTCAGTTGCCTGTAGGTTAAGGCATGGCTCGGGCTCTGCGCTTGTTGAAGTCCGCTTCTGGTTATTGTTGTAGCCATAACGGCATTTATGTAAGTCTTGTAGTTCGGTATATTCTCGGATGTTGTAATGATACTTGTCGGTTATGTGCCACGACTAACTGATCATGGGATCGTGGTTGTATGCATAACAGGGATTCTCGGAGGATTAATCCGTGGGCCCCACAATCAGCATTAGCCGCATTGACAAAACCCTCGGGCTGTATCATATACATGTCCTCGGTTAAATTTCCATTAAGGAAAGCCGTCTTGACATCCATCTGCCATATCTCATAGTCGAAATTGGCTGCTATAGCTAACATGATCCGAACTGATTTAAGCATCGCCACGGGATAGAAAGTCTCATCGTAGTCAACTCCTTGAACTTGTCGGAACCCCTTCGCAATAAGCCGTGCCTTATAGATAGAAACATTTCCATCCATATAAGTTTTCTTCTTAAAGACCCATTTGCACTCGACGGGTCTTGCACCGTCTGGCAGATCAACCAAGTTCCAAACTTGATTTTCATCCATGAACTTTAACTCAGATCTCATGGCTCCGAGCCATGACTCGGAATTAGAACCCACAATCGCTTACGAATAAGTTGCCGGCTCATCACTGTCTAACAGTAACACTTCGCAGTCTGGCCGATCTTCGCAGTGTCGGTGTTGTTTCCGGCTCAGGTACCACGACCGGCTCAACCTCCAAGGCTTTTGCCAATTCCCTACTGGCTGGTACCTCTCGAATTTATTTGAGTTGCATCGTGCTCCCACTGACTCCCCAACCGACAAACTCTTTCTCAAGGAAGACACCGTTCGGAGCAACAAACACTTTGCCCTCTTCTCGATTGTAGAAGTAGTAACCCAAGGTTTCCCTCGGATATCCTACGAAAATACACTTACCCGACTTAGCTGTAAGCTTGTCCGACTGAAGTCAATTGACAAAAGCTTCACAACCCCAAATCTTAAGAAAAGATAAACTCGGCTTCTTGCCAGTCCACATCTCATGCGGTGTCTTCTCTACCGACTTTGATGGTACTCTGTTTAGTCTGAACGATGCAGTTTCTAGACAATAACCCCAAAATGATAAAGGCATATTTGTCCGACTCATCATTGATCGTACCATGTCGAACAAGGTCCGATTTCTCCTTTCCGACGCACCGTTTCTCTGCGGCGTTCCTGTAGGAGTGAGCTGGGGAACTATTCCACAACTCTTCGGATGGTCATCAAACTCATGGCTCATGTACTCGCCTCCTTGGGCCGACTAAAGAAACTTTATTTTCTTGTGGAGTTGATTTTGTACCTCATTCTGGAATTCATTGAACTTTTCAAAGGCATCCGACTTATGTTTCATCAAGTAGATATATCCATACATACTCAAATCATCAGTGAATGTAATGAAGTACTCATAACCACCTCTGGCTATCGTGCTCATCGGGCCATATACATCACTATGTACTAGTCCCAATAGGTCGGATGCCCTTTCACAACTATTTGCAAAAGGTGTCTTGGTGATCTTGCCGAGTAGGCAGGATTCACATGTCTCGAATGAGTCCAAGTCAAACGAAGTTAGGAGTCCATCATCATGGAGCTTCTTCATGCGTTTCCAGCTTATATGACCAAGGCGACAATGCCAAAAGTAAGTCATATTCAGATCATTTGGTTTCAACCTTTTCACATTTATGTTATAGACAGATTCACCTTCAAGATTAAAAATAAATAACCCGTCCTAGATGGGTGCAAAGCCGTGAAACATATCATTCAAATAAAAAGAACAACCATTATTCTTAATATTTGACTCATAGCCTTGTCTCATCAAACATGAGGCAGAAATAATGTTTCGACTAAGCACTGGAATATAATAACAATTATTCAGCTCCATTAAGAATCCAGAAGGTAAATGAAGTTGCATTGTGCCAACTTCCAACGCAGCGACCCTCGCTTTGTTGCCAACTCGAATGTCAACCTCGCCTCTCGCCATGCTCCTAGTTCTTACCAGTCCCTACAACGAGTTGTAGATGTGAATATCTGATTCGGTATCATGTACCCAAGAACTACCAGGTGCATCAGCAAGATAAATGTCTATAACATTGCAAACAAGCGTACCTGAGCCGGAAGTCACACCTCCACTCTTGGCTTTGTCAGCCAGATACTTACTGCAAATCCTCTTCAAGTGGCCATCCGCCTTGAAGTAGAAGCAAGTGGATCCGGCTGCAGGAGTTGGCTTAGTCCCTGAGGAAGCGCTTTGGACCGGGTCCTCAGCCTTACCTCCCGACTTAGCCTTCTTCTTCTTAGTCCAAGAACTCTTCTTGAACTTAGCCTTATTCTGTACCATCAACACTTGACTGACACCTTTCTTGAGATCCGCCTCAGCCTGCTTGAGCATCCCATGTAATTCAGTGAGCTTCTTATCCATACCATGCATGTGGTAGTTCGATATGAACTAACCATACGCACTAGGAAGAGAGTTCAGAATTATGTTTGTAGCAAACTCTTCGCTAATGGGGTAACCCAGCCTTTCCAGAGACTGCACGTAACCAACCATCTTGATCACATGCGGACTCAGTGGATCACCATCCTTAAGCTTGCAGCTCAACAAGGCCTGAGAGACTTGATACCTCTCAGTCTTTGCCTGATCCTGGAACATACTTTTGAGGCTTTCTATCATATCGTAGGCCTCAACATTCTCGAACTACTGCTAGAAGTCCAGTTCCATGTGAGCAAGAATAAGACAGCTAATCTCCATGGATTCATCACAAATCCGACGGTAGGCATTGGTGGCTGTGATAGTCGCATTCTCATTCGGTTCATCTAGAAGTGGGTTGTCTAGGACATGGTCCCTCTTTTCTTTCTTGATAACAATTCTCAGATTACGATACCAGTTGGTGAAGTTAGTTCCATTTAGCTTATCTTTCTCTAAGATGGTTCTCAAAGCAAAACTGGAAATCTAAGGGAGACTGCTAGGTGCCATTTATCTAAAACATAAAAAAAATATGCAAAACACTTAAGACATGTATCCATAAAAGAGCAAGCATATTAAAAACTTTAATACTTATGCTCCCACTAGAACCAACACCCCTCCGATGGTTACTTAGTGATTCAGGACCCTAAATAAGCAAGTCGACTAGTGAGCTTTAGCATCACCGCTAGCCGTCAAGTGATCTAGTTAGACAACTCCTTGTCAATCGTATCTCATACGACTCCTGTTGGATGGGTGGGATCACATGCCCCGGCTCCCATCCGACTTTTCTCCGAGTCCCACAAGCGTTGTGATAGACCCATCTAGATTACCGAGTGCTTCCGCTGTAAGAGTCCGACTCGAACCCATCTAGTCGGAAAAAATTGATAGTACCTCAATTTTATGAGCCCACTACAAAAAATGTCCTACTTGTGATGGTGCAGCACTGGCGGGGAAACCGACTAGACCTTCTTTGAGGGATTACTTTCTACCAACTATCTAATAGAGGTAAAACAGAGACATAACAATAACACAAATAAAGCAATTATAATGTGAAATGGTATGGCTCTCTTCATGGCAATCTCCATCTCCACTAAACCTGTAATCCGACTCGTGTCAACTCTTGTCACGTGTCATCTTACTACATGTAGCCGACTTGTACACCGACTTGCATGCCATCCTTGTTCTCCAAACAGCTACACTAGCTTGTAATTTTAAACTACATACAGAATCTGACACGCAGGTCGTTATACAATAAAGTGACAGCACCTAGGCTCCAGCTGGCTGACAAAAACCGTGATTCGCAGATCACGTATGGATTACACACATCACATGCACATAATCCATACCATTCACAACATCATGCTGCAAAAACAAGTTATGCATAGATACGATATCTATCGGCGTTGTGAAACTCGCAATGACATCTAAGGTGCTACGACAGGGCGAAGCTGGCGGTCCCCAAATATGATCCGGACTCCGATTCGACCAAACTCTTTGATATTCGATCACCGCATCCAAGTTTACGTGTCACTGTCTACCCCGATGGCAGAAGCCGACCGGTAGGGGTATGTCGTTCCACGACCTTAGCAGTTAGATCACGGAAACTAGATCTTCCATTCCCCAGAGTACAGTTGATCCAATCAACTTTGTACAAAACCGATCTATCTCATAGATCGACCACCAAGACTGCAATTAGATCCAAGCTAACGCCAACCGCATATCACATATGCACGATCTCGAGCCTAAAACCAGAAGCTAATGCTCTGATACCATTGTTGGGTCACGCAGAGAAAAACAAAACTTTTTCCTACGCGGAGAACCCAAGATCTAGCTGAGGTAGTAGAGCACGAGAATTACCACTAGACGCGCGGTTGCGGAATCAATGAAGCACGTCGCTTGATGCAGTGCAGTCCTCACGATCCATTCTGATCCACGATAGTCGAAGTTCTAAACGTACGAGGAGGAGCGCCGGCGATGGACTGCTAGGTCTGGTACGGCGGCAATAGGACAGGACTGGACTGGAGCTAGGGTATCCAACACATGGAGTGACCTAACCGTGTGCTCTAAGCACCTGCGCCCCAGCTTATATAGGGAGTGAAAGTGGGCTCCACTCACTTGTGGCCATTCACTAAAAGTCCTATATTTGTCACTATGAGTCCAACTCATTGACTATGTTCGTTTCCTTTTTGGGTCCAACCAAAATATGCTCCCGCTCTTAAGTGTGTGACCCGACAGGCTCATGGTGACCCGGACACGATCTGAGTCTCACTCGTGACCGATCAGTTGGTAGCGGTTCCTAGCAGAACGTGCCCACTCCCAAGTACCAAAGAGTCATGACGACATACCTTCTGATGTGACTTTCGTCTGCGTCCCTTTTGCCTCACGATATACCTTGTCAAACTATAGGAGAATAATCATCATCCCATAAATTGTTCGACTCTCTTTCTCGATCCGAGATAAGTGATTCGTCCGACTAACTCTTAGCCCGTTGCCTCGGTTAACACTTAACCGAGTCGCACATGGCCATGCTTTCCGAATCATATCTTCCGAGAGGGCCCAGAGAATATCTCTCCAAACGAAGGGGCAAAATCCCATCTCGGTTATTCACATCACGCAGCTTGATTCGCAGTCGACTTGAACTCCGCCTTTATAACTGCCTAGTA
The DNA here is from genome assembly GCA_910589775.1 of Avena eriantha. NCBI lineage: Eukaryota > Viridiplantae > Streptophyta > Magnoliopsida > Poales > Poaceae > Avena > Avena eriantha. The sequence goes on from OU342742.1 coordinate 502,243,701, forward strand.
ACGAAACATCGTTTGACAGAACCTAAGTCGGTGATCCTCAACTCGGATTGTACAATAACCTTAGGTCTAAGGATTACATTGATTGAGATATACAAATGACGACTTATTTGTTGTATCTCAATATGGGTCAGTCCGACTCGCTAAACTCTTTAGTCGAATCCGTGTAAGTCGGAATAGCATCTCTATGCCCATGACAAGTGGAACCGAGTCATCAGCCGAGTTTTACATTAGTCTAAGTAGTGTGTCCAACACAACCTCAACCACCAAGGACAATCAATATAAACAACATGAATATATAGTTCCACAATCGAATCACATATTCAATGATATATATCAGTAGTTCATACATGGACAATAACTTTATGAGTACATTGGAAATAACATCATACATGATTGCCTCTAGGGCATATTCCCAACACTTTTTATCAACCACTTGGATCCACTAGAGTCATTGGATTTGTGTTTGTGTGTTAGTGTGCATCATTTTGGTTTTGGAAAAGAACACATGCAATGATGCCACTCCAGCATGTGGTGTCCAACCATGTCTAGGAACCCTAGAAGCATGCTAGGATTCAACTGCAGCACGCATTCTACCACCAATTTGAAATATGTTGCATGACCATACTCACTTGGATGTGTGTGTGCATCAGTGTGCATCATTGGGGTTTTGGAAAAGAACACATGCAATGATGCCACTCCAGCATGTGGCATCCAACCATGTCTCGGAACCCTCGTAGCATGTTGGGATTCAACTGCAACATGCATTCTATCACCACACCCACTTGGATGTGTGTGTATTAGTGTGCATCACATTGTGGTTTTGGAAAAGAACACATGCAATGATGCCACTCCAGCATGTGTGTTCTTTTCCTAAACCACATGGATCCACTAGTTGATATTGCATGTGTTTTTTTCATAAACCACTTGGATCCACTAATTACATTGCATTTGTTCTTTTCCTAAACCGCATGGATCCACTAGATGTAATTGCATGTGTATTATTTTCAGAAACCACATGGATCCACTGATGTCATTGCATGTGTGTTCCTTTCATAAACCACATGGATCCACTAGATGTCATTCCAAGTGTGTTCTATTCATAAACCACATGGATTCGCTAGATGTCATTGTAGGTGTGTTATTTTCCTAGACCCCATGGATCCACTAGATTCATTGCATGTGTGTTATTTTCCTAGACCAAATGGATCCACTAGAGTCATTGCATGTGTGTTGTTTTCACAAACCACATGGATCCACTAGAGTCATTGGATTTTTGTGTATCAGTGTGCATCATTATTGTTTTGGAAAAAACACATGCAATGATGCCAGTCCAGCATGTGGTGTCCAACCATGTCCAGGAAACCTAGCAGCATGCTAGGATTCAACTCCAGGATGCATTCTACAACCAGTTTGAAAGATACTACATAACCGCACCCACTTTGATGTGTGTGTGTATTAGTGTGCATCATTGTGGTTTTGGAAAAGAAGACATGCAATGATGCCACTCATGTGTGTGGCTTCTAACCATGTCTAGGAACCCCAGCAGCATGCTGGGATTCAACTACAGCATGCATTGTCTCACCAGTTTGAAAGATGCCGCATCACCACACCCACTTGGATGTGTGTGTATTAGTGTGCATCATTGTGGTTTTGTAAAATAAAATATGCAATGATGCCACTCCAGCATGTGTGTTCTTTTCCTAAACCACATGGATCAGCTAGATGGCATTGCATGTGTTTTTTCATAAACCATGTGGATCCAATAATGTCATTGCATGTGTTCTATTCCTAAACCACATGGATGCACTAGATGTCATTGCATGTGTGTTCTTTTCATAAACCACATGGATCCACTGATGTCATTGCTTGTGTATTCCTTTCATAGACCACATTGATCCACTAGATGTCATTGCATGTGTGTTCTTTCAATAAACCACATCGATACACTAGATGTCATTGCATGCGTGTTCTGTTCCTAGACCACATGGATCCACTAGAGTCATTGCATGTGTGTTCTTTTCCTAGACCACATAGATCCACTAGAGTCATTGCATGTGTGTTCTTTTCATAAACCACATGGATCCACTAGAGTCATTGGGTATGTGTGTGTGTATTAGTGTGCATCATTTTTGTTTTGGAAAAGAACACATGCAATGATGCCACTCCAGCATGTGGTGTCCAATGATGGCCCAAAATATATCGAGCTCGTTGGGGAACCCCAAGTGGAAGGTATGATGAGCACAACAACAAGTTTTGCCTCAATATGAAACCAAGGTTATCAATCCAGTAGGAGCAAGGAAACACCCCAAAGGTGTTGCTAGCTGAACGTTGGCTGGGCGCACTACCGGTGCCAGCAGCAACATGGAGACCTGCACAACACAACCACATAACTCTGTCCCTAACTTGTGATGATGATGTCAATCTCACCGGTTTTGCTGAAAACAAAGGATTAAACGTATCGAATGGAAGGAAGTAATAGTTTGCAAAAAGTAAACACAAAGCAGTAAACAGTTTGTAGATTGATTGTAAAAGAAAGGACTGGGGTCCATAGTTCACTAGAGGTGGCTGTCCTTAAGATAGATAACATGCTGGGTGAACAAATTATAGCAGGGCAATTGACAAACATCGAGAAAGCATAAAATCATATACTAATCATCTTGACTCCTTTGAGACTTGATTGGGCATTACAACATTATACATAGACCTGAAGGGAATATGCCCGAGAGGCAATAATAAAGTGGTTATTATCTTATTCCATGTTTATGATAAATGTTTATTTTGCATGCTATAATTGTATTGATCGGAAACGTCAATACATGTGTGTTTAATAAACAAAAAGGGTTCCTAGTTATGCCTCTCTTATAGACTAGCTCGTTGATTAACAAGATGATCAAGGTTTCCTCATCATGGAAATTGGATGTTGTTAATAACGAGGTCACAACATTGGTGGAATGATGTGATGAACATTCATCCGAAGTATAGCATTACGATCAAGTCATTATGTTTATATTGCTATAACATCATACGAAGTAATCTTAGTCCTTAGACTATGAGATCATGTTAATTGCTAACACCATAAGAGTATTTTGATAACATCAAACGTCACACCGTAGCAGGGTGACTATAAAGGTGGATTCAGTACTACGAAGGTGTTATGTTGAGGCTCATGGATCAAGAGTGGGATTTGTCCATCCCGATGACGGATAGATATACTTTGGGCCCTCCCGGTGATATCACATTGAAATAGCTTGCAAGCAAGTGATGTGATCACTAGAATGTTATATCACGGGAACGAGAAAAGAGTGCATGTCGGCAACGAGATCAAACTAGGTATGGAGATACCAATGATCGAATCTCGGACATGTAATATATCGCGAGACAAAGGGATTTAGTTACTAGCGTTAAAGGTTCTCACGATCATAGAAGTCATCGTTGAATGTGTAGGAGTCAGTATGGATCTCCAGGTCCCGCTGCTGATTATTGATCGGAGAGGGGTCACGATCATGTCTGCATTATTCCCGAACTGTAGGGTGACACACTTAAGGGATACAGACACCATTTGGAGCAAATATGTTTCAGATAAAGATTTAAGAGAGCGCTGGAATTATTTCAATAGACACCGAAACTGTTTCGGGTGAAATTGTTGAAATTGGTTCTGCATGTAATATTGAAATGTTGCAGGGCGTTTTATGTGAATGTTTGTTAATTAAAGTAATTAACAAAATTCTGAATAAAAATAATAAAAGAGTTTTATTAAATGAGAGAGCATTAAATTTGGAGAAATTTAATGCATTTAAAGTGGAGACTTTAAAAGAGAATGTGAAGGCGTATCTTAATGTGGAGGGGTTACCACCACATGAATGGGGGAGGTGAGGAGTCAGCTCCCATGCGCCGGCCATGGAGAGAGGGGCACCCCCCTCCTCCTATAAAAGGCCCCCCTCACTCCCCTTCTACCACACACCTCCTTGTGAAGGATCTCTCTCCCTCTCTAGTATTTTCCCCCATGGTCTCGGATTAGCGAGATACATGTTCCTAGTGGCTTTATCTGGAAAGGAGTTGCTGCTTCTGCTGCTTTGCTGGAGCGAGGGACGGAGGTTGTCGGGGTACCGGATGTGTGTGCGATCACGGATGCACCGCTGCTTTGCGGTGCTGGACTTGGTGCTGCTGGAGCTGGATCTGATGGACATGCTGGAGCCGGACCTGCTGGACTTCCTCACAATCTTGAGATCGGCAAGTGTACGACTACACCATCCACGAGTTCCTACTCGTTAACAAAGCTCGTTGTCTACGAGGGTAAGTTTTCGTTGGATGTATGTCCACCCGTTGCTTTGTACCTAGTAGATAGATCTTGGCGTGTAGTTCACACCGTAGGAAATTTTTGTTTTCTATGCTGCGGACCCAACAGTGGTATCAGAGCCTGATCTATGCGTAGGTTCTTTGCACGGGTAGTACACATATGTTGATATGTGGGCGATGATGATCATGTTATTGCATCTTCTATGTATTTTTGATATTGGTCACATAGTGGGATGAAGCGGCCCGGACCAACCTTACATGTCATCGTACATGAGACCTGTTCCACGACTAACATGCAACTTGTTTTGCATAAGTGGCTGGCGGGTGTCTGTCTCTCCTACTATAGTCAATATCTGATTTACAACGAGTTGCTAATAACTTGTTTATCCTCGTTGTGGTTCATGTTCGTAGGTGAGAACGGTTCTATCTCCGAAAGCCCTAAGCCACGTAAAACATGCAATTGATAAATTAGAGGCGTCTAGTTTAGATCTTTGCTGGGCTAGTGTCTTGATATGGTATTGTTGTAAGTAGATGTATGATAGATACTCTTACAACACACTCAATGTGTAAGTTCCATAGACCTTGGCCTTACACACAAAGGAATGATAGAGATCATACCACGATGCAAGTGATAGAGATCAAATGCATGGACCATATCATCTCACTTTACACATTAGATGTTAGCATCTTATACTGCTAGTTTGGCGCTTTCTGTAGCATTGTAAGATGATCCCTCTTTTAGATATCAAGATAAAAATGTGTTCTTCCTTAAGTATGCACCGTTTTATGGATCGTGTTTCGAGACATCACATGATGATCGGGTGTACTTGACTCTACGCTTTCATACAAACGGGTGTAAGACAGTTTTACACATGCGAGTACTGAGGTTCTTACTTGGCGAGCCTAGCATGTACATATATGGCCTCGGAACACGGACCGAAAGGTTAAGCATGAGTCATATAGTTGATATGATGCCCATATAGATGCTCGCCTTTGAACCTACATCAACTCACGTGATGATTGGACTTGGTGTAGTGGATTTGGTTCATGTAATCACCAAAAAGACACGAGGGATGTCATTTTTGAGTGGGAGTTCATTTCTAATTTGGATTAGTCGAACCAAATTTGTCATAAATTAAATCAAAGTGAATTTGGATAGTTTGTTGTAGTCATTGGCATTCGTTTTCTACCTTATGCTTAGTTTTTATTTGAGATAATAGAACTATAGAATTCTGGATATTTACTTTACGAACTGGTATCGTATTGTTTTGAATGTCAATTTAAAGTTTATAAGTCCTATTGCAAACTTTCAGCAAACTCTATTTACTCCATGAAGTTTAATAAGTAGTATTAAATCAAGAGTAAGAATTCCAATGTTAGTATCTAAAGTATCATGTTTGCCTCCATGATTATTGATATTCAAAAGGTTGTTTTAATATCAAGATTATATTGGAGCTGAAAATTGTTTCAGAAACCATCATGTGTGAAATATATTGTGATATCTAAAACAATGTTTTTGGTTGCATTATGATAGAGTATAATTTAGAAAAATACATGTTCTCATATTGTATGAGAATTTGTGAAGGATGGAGATGCTAGGCATCCGAATCTACCAAAAAGGTTTTGCGAACTGATATTATACTCACGATTCTTCCTTATAGGCTATAGTAGCTTGATCATGAAATTTTTCATGATAAGGATGAATAGAATATGTAAGTAAAATGTTTACTACACTTATAGATTACTAAAGAATGAACTTTTGAAAGAACACCAAACATTTGATGATGGTGATCCACTTCAAAGTGCAAGTCCAAAGGTATTAGTATTTGACTATATACGCTTTGTGCCATGTGTCATGTTGATGACACCACTATTGATGTTGATAGATTCTTTTAAAAGGAAAAGGAATTGCTGAAAGAGAATCTATAAAATATTTGGCAGAAAAGAAAAAGTGGGAGATGTCCAACTTAGGTATATAGAAGATATACATGTTATGGTTGTATTCCTTGCTTATTAAACAATGTGGTTCTTAGGTATTGGATACCGAATTGGTTGATATGAAGTGTTATACAGGACAATGCAATTCATGAACTGCAATGGCCTAAGTAACTAGCAAGAGAATAAGTGATGATGATCATCGAAAACAAATAAAGTGTTATTGTGTTTTTCGTTGTCGTCAAACCTAGCCTTCAAGATTTTTTTTAATAATTGTTATTTTGTTCCGGTATTATGAGAACAATGGTTGTTCAAATAATTACCGTATTCCATAACGGATGGATGAACTTTTACAAGTCTAGTTGGAGAAATCACATCCATAAACACTATGCTAAAATGTCGCAAGACGAATGATTGAAAGATCACTTATGAAGTGACATCGCTATTTAAATTATATTTGAAAGAAAACATGAAGAAACTCAATATTGATGGATTTTTGGAGTCTTTGATTTTGATCAATTGACGCACGTGAGACATTCCTCGAGATAACTGAAACTCCGTCCATAGGCCAGAGAGGAACAGATGACTAGCTTATTGGAAATTGTGCATGCTGATGTGCATAGTCCATTATGTGTAGCCATATGCGATGGATCTTTTTGCTTCATATGCTTTCTTCAAAAATTGGAGTGAATATATCTGTATATTTACTTAATAGGGAAGAAGTATGAAACATTTGAAAGTTGTTCAAAGACTTTCAAGATGAAGTGGAAAATCATTGTAACAAGAAAATAAAGAGTTTATGATTCGATCATAAAGGAAGATATTTGAGTTACATGTTTAGCACAAAACACCTAGGATTTGAGGAATTGTTCCATGAATTTGGATTTCCCGGTAAACCATTGGAGTATGGCATATTCGAGAGATGAAATCAAACCATGTTTGGCATGGTAAGATCAAAGGTGTCATTTATAAAACTTCCATTATGTTTTAAAGATTGAAGCTTTAGAGACTACCGCTTTTACACTGAAAAGAGCACCATCGTGATCCGTTGAAATGACACCATATGAGTTATGGTTTGGGATAAAACCCGAATTGTCTTTTCTTAAATTTTGGTATGCTATGCATAAGTAAAATGTTTACAGCCAAAGTCGGATAAGCACGTCTTTGTAGGTTATCCCAAAGAATTTGTTGGGAAATTCTCCATAACACTGAGGACAAAAGAGTTTGTCGCTTGGAACGTCAAGTTTCTTGAGAAGGAACTTTTCGTGAAAAGTTAAGTGGGATGACAATAGAACTTTGATAAGGTTGTTCAACCTTAGCTATATGTGCTAAGTAGCGCAGCGCCGGAAAGTGTCCCGGTGGCGGCCACAATGCTCATGGCTCTCGTGATTACAAAAGGTCTGATCTCGGAGATTAGAGTTCCTATAGAACCGTGTGGGTCGGTAAGAATAAAATAGTAAGATTTGATAAGCAAGTCGTTATTGTTTTGACAATGATGAACCGACTACATGCAAAGAAGCGATGATGGGCCCTGACTCCATAAAATGACTAGAAGTCATAGAATCCGTGATAGTATCCATACACGAGAAATCAAGTTTCTGAACTTGGAAGACCCTCCGGAAAGGTGTGAAGCCTATCGGTCGTGTTTGGATCTATAAAGAAATAAGACATGGATGTTTAACATCTATGAAATAGTCGACATGTCGAAAAGAAGTTTACGACAATGTTCAAGGAGTTGACTATGACAAGATTTGATCTTTCATAGCGATATATAGTCTTGACGGATTAATGTAGCAACCACTACATATAACTTGGTATATGGTAGTTGAATAAACAAAACTAGGTTCTTCTAATAGAACGGTAACCTAGGACGTGTACATGACATGGTCCGAAGGGTTTTTTTAATTCAAAGGGTGCTAAAAGGGCATGTAAACTTCAATAGTTGAAGTAAGCATAGCGGAGTTGGAATCTTCACCATGATGAAATTGTTAAAAGAGTTTAAATTCATCGGAAATGATGAAGATGCTTGCACTTTCAAGAAATTAAGTGGGAGCGCTGAGACATATTTCTAATACATTATGTAGAGGACATATTGTTGATTGGAAATGATGTATCTTGTATTAACACAAGTCAAGAATTTCATTAAAATAAGATTTCAATGAAAGTCTTGGGCAAACCCGAAATATTTGGCATAAATATCTATATGGATAGATTGAGGCGCAAATATGGTTGTGCCAGACATACATATATGAGATATTGAAAGGGTTCAATATGGAAACAACAAGAAAGGTTCTTGCTGCATGGAAAGGATTGTATCAAAATTCAAGTGTTTCAACACTTAGTGAGTAAAATCACATGAAGATTTTGATCGATTATACCATGATATGTATATATCCAGAATGTCCTATGCTCTAAATGTTATGAGCATATACCAGAATGATTCATAAGATTATCATTGGACAATAGTAAATATATTCTTATGAGCTTTGGAAGAACTAAGAATATATAATGTATAAGTGACAAATAGTTAAAGGTAGTTCATTGTAAAGTGTTACATTCATACTAGTTTTGTCACAAGATACAAATTAAATTTATCTCAATTTAGACTATGGGTGGCACAATATAATGGAAAGGATGTTCCATGATGGATTTGGATGAGTTCCAAAGTTGAGATATTGTGAAGGATACTACAACAAAAGGCTAAGTATATGACTGTTATAGTAGCAGCATAGGAGGGAATTTATGTTAAGTAGTTTGTTATCAAACTAGGTGTGGTTCAAAGTGGGCTAATGCTATGAAGATATATTGTGTGACAATAATATCAACATATTTTGAGCCGAACGAACTAAAGGTCTCACCAAATGACCAAATTTATACAATGCCATCTCATTTGAGAATGAGTGATGCGTAGAGACGCAAAGACTTGCAAATACACATGGACCTGAAACTGTCAGATCTGGAGATTATGTTAACCACTAGCAATAGCGTATATGCAACACAAGAAAGCCATAGGTGTTCAATACGCAAAGTTTTTCAAACTAGATTATTGACTCTAGTGCAAGTAGGAGACTGAAGGGAATATGCCCGAGAGGCAATAGTAAACTGGTTATTATGTTATTCCATGTTTATGATAAATGTTTATTTTTCATGCTATAATTGTATTGATCGGAAACGTCAATACATGTGTGTTTAATAAACAAAAAGGGTTCCTAGTTATGCCTCTCTTATAGACTAGCTCGTTGATTAACAAGATGATCAAGGTTTCTTGATCATGGACATTGGATGTTGTTAATAACGAGGTCACAACATTGGTGGAATGATGTGATGAACATTCATCTGAAGTATAGCATTACGATCAAGTCATTATTTTTATATTGCTATAACATCATACGAAGTATTATTAGTCCTTAGACCATGAGATCATGTTAATTGCTAACACCGGAAGAGTATCTTGATAACATCAAACGTCACACCGTAACAGGGTGAATATAAAGGTGGGTTCAGTGCTACGAAGGTGTTATGTTGAGGCTCATGGATAAAGAGTGGGATTCGTCCATCCCGATGACGGATAGATATACTCTGGGCCCTCTCGGTGATATCACATTGAAATAGCTTGCAAGCAAGTGATGTGATCACTAGAATGTTATATCACGGGAACGAGAAAAGAGTGCATGTCGGCAACGAGATCAAACTAGGTATGGAGATACCAATGATCGAATCTCGGACATGTAATATATTGCGAGACAAAGGGATTTAGTTAGTGGCGTTAACGGTTCTCACGATCACAGAAGTCATCGTTGAATGTGTAGGAGTCATTATGGATCTCCAGGTCCCACTTCTGATTATTGATTTGAGAGGGGTCTCGATCATGTCTGCATTATTCGCGAACCGTAGGGTGACACACTTAAGGGATACCGACACCATTTGGAGCAAATATGTTTCAGATAAAGATTTAAGAAAGCGCTGGAATTATTTCAATAGACACCGAAACTGTTTCGGGTGAAATTGCTGAAATTGGTTCTGCATGTAATATTGAAATGTTGCAGGGCGTTTTATGTGAATGTTTGTTAATTAAAGTAATTAACAAAATTCTGAATAAAAATAATAAAAGAGTTTTATTAAATGAGAGAGCAATAAATTTGGAGAAATTTAATGCATTTAAAGTGGAGACTTTAAAGAGAATGTGAAGGGGCATTTTAATGTGGAGGGGTTACCACCACATGAATGGGGGAGGTGAGGAGTCACCCCCCATGCGCCAGCCATGGAGAGTGGGGCACACCCCCTCCTCCTATAAAAGCCCCCCTCACTCCCCTTCTTCCACACACCTCCTTGTGAAGGATCTCTCTCCCCCTCTAGTATTTTTCCCCATGGTCTCGGATTAGCGAGATACATGCTCCCGGTGGCTTTATCTGAAAAGGAGTTACTGCTTCCGCTGCTTTGCTGGAGCGAGGGATGGAGGTTGTCGGGGTACCGGATGTGTGTGCGATCAAGGATGCACCGCTGCTTTGTGGTGCTGGACTTGGTGTTGCTGGAGCTGGATCTGATGGACGTGCTAGAGCCGGACCTGCTGGACTTCCTCACGATCTTGAGATCGGCAAGTGTACGACTACATCAACCATGAGTTCCTACTCGTTAACAAAACTCGTTGTCTTCGAGGGTAAGTTCTCGTTGGATGTATGTCCACCCGTTGCTTTGTACCTAGTAGATAGATCTTGGCGTGTAGTTCACACCGTAGGAATTTTTTTGTTTTCTATGCTGCGGACCCAACAAGACCGCCATCCAACTACATCTATGACTAATAATCCACCTTCAGGTTATCATGCGAACCCCCTCTAGTATTAAGTTGCAAGAAACAGATTATTGCTTTATGAACTGCGTGTAAACTAAACAATATGATTGTTCTATGAACAAAGGATTGTTGTTTTTTCCCTAGTTGCAATAGCAAATCTAGTACCTTAGAGATTTCTGTCACTTCCCCAGATTACCAGAGGCATGAACCCCACTATCGAGCATAAATACTATGTCTTGGAGTTTCTAGCATCTACTTGGCCAAGATAGCTACTAACAATGGAAAGCATGCAAGATCAGAAATAACAAATACAACATGTAGAATCCCCACAAACTAACAATGGAAAGCATGCAAGATCTGAAATAGCATCTCAATATCCATCGAATCCCCACAAACACAACATGTAGAATTACAAATAGATGATCTTCATCATGAATTGAGCTCACAAGATCTAAACATGATAGCACAAAGGAGGAGAACCAGCCATATAGCTAGTACATGGACCCATAGTCCAGAGATGAACTACTCACGCATCACACCGGAGGCTTGCATGATGATGAAGAAGGCCTCCAGGGTGAATTCCCCTCTTCGGCAGGGTGCCGGGAAGAGCTTCAGATCCCTCCCGATCTAGGGATGGAGATGACGGCGGCTATAGATTCTTTCGTGGAATTTTGATCGGGTCTTGAGGGTTTCCATATCAGAGGCAATATATAGGCGGGAGGAGGGGCCTAGGGGGTGCGCCAGACCACCCCCTGGCGTGGGCCAGGCCTAGCCGCGCAGTGTTCCTCGGTAAAATAATTACTTTGGCTTTTGTCCCGTCCAATTCTGACAATATTCATTTTCTGACTTTCCTGCAACCAAAAACAGCGAAAAACAGGCAGCTGGCACTGTGGCTCGTTTTAATAGGTAAGTCCAATAAATCATATGAAAAGTACTCAAAAGTGTGGACAAAACACAAGAAAGTAGATAAAACCAAGCATGGAACATCAAAAATTATAGATACATTTGCAATGTGTCAACATCCCCAAGCTTAACTCTTGCTCGTCCTCGAGTAGGTAAGTGATAAAAAGAAAGAATAATTTTTGAGGTGACATGCACCATCATAAACTTGATCAAAGTATTTGTAAAACATTCAAAGCTGGGATCATAGTACTTCAATCATAACATGAAATACAAAGTTCTATCAATAAGACAAACAAATTATGATGCAACACGAAAAGGCACAAATAAAAGATTCATGAATAACAATGCTTTGCAAGACGTTTGTTTGTTTCACATAAAGAAAGCACAGCATAGTAGTACTCAGCTTGTCCCTCATAGAGTAGCAAATATAAATGCATAGGACACCTTAAAACTTTAAAAGAGTGACTAGATACAAATAGTTTAAAACAAGCAATATCAAGGTATGCATCAATGAACAAGTCTTGGGATAATGCACATAGAACTAAGAATGGCCACTATGCTCTCGAAGTAGGTGCATAGAGATAGAAGGTGGAGATTCAATATAATGGTGGAAGAGAGGACTTCATAGAAGGAAGTAGGGATTCAAGTCTCATAAAGAGCTTCCAAAAATTATGGTACTTAATAGCTTTCAGCTCTCGTTGCTCCTATCATAAGCATCTTGAAGTGATTAGGGTTAAAGTGAACAAACTATGGTGTACATGCTTGATGAAGTATAAGTTAGAAATCTCATGTCCCTTGAATACGAGGGCTGTAACATCCCAATTTCAGCAACCCTGATTTATTGTCCAAAATGCAAAAATCAGGGGGAACAAAAACTTTTTCTTGTGTTTTAGTGCAGTGCTTGCTTGTTGTTTGTTTGCACTTATGCTTATGAAAGTGTATCTTAGGATATTCCCTACCTCACCCATAGTTGACAAAAGCTATTTACCAAAACTATCTTGGCTTACTTTACATATTCTCAAATGTTCTGGCATTTCAAAACATGAGCCAAGATGCCTATGTAACCAAAACTATTTTGGCATCCTCTATTAACAAAACTATGGAGAGATATATAATACAGTCTCCTTATGTTTTCAAGATAGAACACTCAACTAATCTTACCTCTAGTTTTCCCAAAACTCTTGCTCTAAGCATTTGAATTCTACTCTTGGTAGAGATACCAAGAACCCTCATCTTATTCAAAACTCAACCTCTTGAAAATGCCCCAACCTTACCTCCAGCTGAGCTTGATGGTGACCCCAAGTAATAGTTGATTAGGGTATAATATGAGTTGCCTTGATCTGTTGTCTGATAAGTTGCTTGATCTTCTGATCGATTTGTTTGCTTAGGAAGTAGTATGAGCCACTTTAGGATCTCATCACTAGAATCAAGAGGTTTCCAACTCTGCAATCCCTGAGCAAGAAAGCAAACCTTTATATGATCCCTAGCAATTAGGTGATCATCTAAAACCCTCAACCAGATCCTTTGTGAAGATTTCCATTCTAGATGTTCCCAAGTCTTTGAAGACCAATATCAAGCAAGGATCTCTTCTACTCACTCTATACTCCAATATCACCCACTTGTTAAAACTCTGATACCTTGCAACTCCTCCCAGAACATTCCCCCTCTTACTTTAGTCAAAATCCTCAAAGCTGCCCATTTTCACTAAGTCTGGAAACAGTTCCAACATCACCTTTTAGAATGCCTCCTTTTCCCATCCCATGTGCATTTTGGAAATGCACTTGCACCATATTGTTAACCATCCTGTGGACTACCAAGGCCCACATCTTCCCTTGGTTAGATCCTCCTCCAACCCACTTGTCCATAATGGTTTTGTAGACAAGAAAATAACATTTCCTGCAAAACTAGTCATCATGCCAACTTTGCTAAAAGCTCACACGACCCTCCAAACGCCTTTGGACCAACTCTCTGCATGGTTGTGTCCTAATTATTGTTGTCTATCAAAACCTACTCCACTTGTTCCAAGGGGACCCTTGAGCTTATTAAACCTACTTGGTTTATAAGGCATCATGACTCATATTTCATGGCAACCTTAATTTCAACAAAGTTTGCCATCGTATCTAGATCACCTCAATTACAATTAATTCAAACTCTTTCTGCCATGATCATCTATATGACTTGGGATACTCATACATCTATCCCTTGCACCAAGATGAGCCTTAAGCTCCAAGATGCAAGCATGTTTTGGTAGTATAAAAATAACACCACCCTAGATCATCAACTCATTGTTTTCCATCCTTCTCTAGTTGGAATTTCATTCCACAAGGTTTCAAATGCTTGATACACCTTGTCTATAACCTATACATTGATCCTCAATATTTACCAATAATTATCCATAATTATTATGGCCCAAAACTATTTAATTACTTAAATAGTCAAGATCTCCAAAACTCCCTCCATAAAGGAAAGTTTGGTTTTTACCAAACCACTAGCCCAACTTTTGGCTCATGTGAGTCCCACACATCATATCCTATCTTTCAAGCTCAAAAATAAATATTTTTGAGAAGCTTTATTATTTCTTTTTGTCCATTCTCTTAAATGGCTGAATTGGAATAATAATTGTTTTAAATACTTTTAATTCCCAATAAATCTTGGGAAAATTCCCCTAATTGTGTATTCACATGTGAGACCCTCTCACCTCAAAATCCATCCTTTACCAATGAAAATTCATCAAATGATCTTCTGGAAACCATTTCTGTCCTTTTTGAGTAATTGGATTTAAGTGGACCTAAACCCCACATAAAAAGCCCCATTAAATCCTAGAAGTCCACCTTGACCTCACCTATTTACCAGTACCATTTTATCCTCTAGTCCAATGCAAGTTTGTGGACTTCCTTCACACCCATCTAATAGATCAATAATTGTCAGTTAAGCTGATCACCACTCTAAGCAATTCCTTTTTCCATCAATTCTTGATCAGTGCTTATCCTTAACATCAAGACACACCACTGGTCGACTAGTACTGTAGCTCCACCCCAACAACTCCACAAATTTACCTTGTCCTAATGCTAAGAAGGGAAGTAAACCCCAACTCTTAAAACATTGTCCCCCATTATTTACCACTGATGCCACCACCTCTCTCTCAGGTCCATCATGACCCAATTACCATCCTACCCCTCTCCACCTCCCCCTGGACCAACCCCTGGCCAGCATTGCTCCCCACCATGTCCAATTTGGTAAATTACCTCATCTAGCACCTCTCCTTAGTATAAAGGCCAGCAGCCCTCCCCCAGCTTGTCTCTGCCCTCATTTTCCCCCGTCTCACTCTCACTGGCCTCCCCCAACACGCCCTACCTCTCCCCTGCCCCGTGCTGTAAGAAGGAAGAAGGAGAGGATCTCTCAGCCTCCTCTCAAAAATCGAGCAAGGCACCTCCCCCTCTGCTCTATTCCTTCTGCATGTCAGCCCCTGAGTTCTCCTTGCTCTCCTGCATCTAAGGGTGCTCTCTTTTCTGCCTAGGACCATCTCCTCCACCGTTGCCGCCGAGCACCGACGAGATCCTCCCAGCCGCCGTCACGCGAGCTACCTCCCGGCGTCAACTCATCTCGTGCCGCACACCGATCTGCTCGCCGTCATCGACCGCGTCGCACTGCACCATCCCCGACTTTCCCCGAGCCCTCTGGTGAGCTCCCGCCTCCTCCCTCCGCCGTTGCTTAGGGTTCGCCGCTGGCGGCCTGTTTCGCGTAGACGACGACCCTAGGTCGTCCATCGCGACTTGGTCCATCGGCCAGATATGGCCGATACCCCTTCGGCCCCCTCCTCTCGCTGACCACGGTGCCCCGCCTGGCAGGTTTGAGCACCAGCTCCCGCACGTCGCGCTGCCCCTCCGTGGGCCGAATCTTCCCCTGCGGCCCATTCCCCAGTCAGATCCAGCCCAGCTACCTAGTTCCTTTTTCTTTATTTCCAGATCCAGAGAATATACCAGTAGGTTTAAATCTAATTAAACTAGTAAATCACACCCAAATACCTAGATCTAAATTTATGGTGGTTCTCTGATGTTTTCTCAAACATGTAGAGGCAACCCCATGTCCAAAATAATTTCCTTTAATTTCTGGTATTTAATTTGCTGCAGAGTATACTTTGCACTAATTAAATTCCTCTGTGAGCTAGCCATTTCCATTTGAGATGAACCAAAGACCTACTGAGAGGTATTTGAAATACCTATTCTCCAGCACATGTGTCATCCCAAGGTGAACTGTATTCTGCCTTTAGGAATCAATAAAACTGACAAATTTCTGTTTTAGATAAATTCCACAGGTCTACCCAAGTGAGGTATGGACCTGATTACACCTCCCAGTACATACCAGAACCCCTATCTACCAAAACCCAGCACCTCATAATTTATTGAGCTCTGGATGAATTTTAGTGATTTAAATACTTCTGCAAGGGGTATTTTCACTAAATAAATCACTCCACGAGTTTGCCAACTCCACAATGAGTGAATCCAATTCCTACAGAAAGGTATTCTAAATACCTAGCACATGCCATTAGAACCAACTCAATAGCTCCTATAGATTTAATCTGGGACAAAGAAGAAGATTCTTACAGAACTGTCTTTAGGAATTTCCTAAGGGCATTCTGGTAATTCTTTTGACCCAATTCCAACTCTGGGTGGTTCAGTACATCTAGTACTACCTAACCATCCAAGGAAATAATATTTGGAGCTCCAGAACTGTTCTGGTGAATTATTTCCTCAAACTAGAGTTTAATCCACTATTAAAAGCATAACTCCATCTAGAAAAGTGATAATCAAGTGAAACCACTTGTGATGGTTTTTTCTTGTGAAGACCTATCTATGGATATCACTTTTTCCCTTTGGTAACCTACTGACCACAGATCCCTAATCCAAGTCCCTTACCTCTATCCTTGGCAACTATCTCCTAAGAGAAAAACACCTCAGTCGCAATCTTGTAAATTCCACCCTTTGAATCCCACTTCTCCAAAACCTCCCAAGTCTAGTAGTTTTTCTCATGCTTGCTTGCTCTATGGTTTGATGTTTGCATGCCTTGTATTGATTGTGGTATTGTCTGCTTGCATGGGTACCCAACAACGACGATAATGTGAGTGTCTGATGACAAGAAGAAAGGGATTTCTTTTTATTATATATATTTGGGTATTCTTGGTCATCTGAAGAAGTCCAGGGACTTATTGCTGATCACAGGCAAGCCACCTTCTTTATCATAAGCCTTTTCCTAATATTTTACTTATGCATGTTTTATCTTCTATTTCTGGAACTTCATTGTTTTATTATATGTTTACGTATATATGGTAGTGGTTTGGCTCCTCCGAACTATTACCCTGGGTACTACTAAGTACAACCCCCTTGGTGACACCTACTTGCCCCTAGTGGAATAGATGGTGTATATCACCATAACCCTTTGGAGACCCCATATTTAGCCGAAGCAAAGCTAGAGGATGGAAGACTCCGGAAAAAGTTTTACCAAATGTTTTATGATAAAACCTTGGTGAGGTGGGACATCCCAAGAGATGTTGAAAAGAAAGAGGTTTTGTTTTACAAAATGTTGGAGGAAAACCGGAGGAAAACGGTTTACAAAAACGCACCTGGTTCTCTGCAGTTTTGCTAGAACAATTAACCCGTGCAACCACATTACTCTGGAATGGGATAGGGATGGATTTGATGTTTGTCTACTCTGGTATGAGCTGCCTTGCAACAACTACAGGGGATCGAGGATCCCTGGAGGGTGGGCCTTCTCCGATAAAGGTGGGACCTGGAGAAGGAACAAAGGGTCGGCAGGCCTCCACGCGTTACTATGAGCCCCTCATTGAAAGCGCACACTCTCGAGGAGTGGAAAAAGCGCTCTGGTTGGTCCTCGCCTGACGTCCCGGTTTTGAGGGGATTAACACTCATAGGGTAGGCACTTATACTGGAGTGGGCATCCGGAGAGTCTTGATCGGTTACTCGACCCACGATCGGTGAAGATCAGGGTAGTGTACCCGGATGGTGTGGGTAAAGTGTACAACCTTTGCAGAGTGCAAATATATTCGAATAGCCGCGTCTGCGGTCATGGACGGTTGGGAAGGTTGCTGTAGAGCGGTGTTGGTTTTGATTTCAAAAAGGATTTTGGAAAAGAAATGGTTTTGGATAGGTTTTGACCATGGGATGGTCGGGAAGGATACCTGCTCTGACCATGGGATGGTCAGAGAGGTATGGAAGGAGATTGGTCGTGGGGTGACCAGAAAACGGGAACAAATGGGTGACCCAGTCCCAACATTTTCCAAAACTTTTCAAAAAGGTTTTCAAAATGTTTACCAAAGTTTTCAACAAGGATAGGTAGATGCTATATCTACAAGAGAAACTCTTTGAGAGAAGAACCTCTCTTGGAACCCTCCTACTACCATAGCCAAAATGCATATCCTCCTATTATTATTAATATTTTAAAGTGGTTTGCGAGTACATTCAATGTACTCACTGGCAATGTCCCTGGCTATTAACATGGTCAGATATCAAGAGGAAGGTGAAGGGGATGACTATGCGAGCTAGGACATTCTCCCAGTCAGCTGCATGTAGGTTAAGGCATGGTTCGGGCTCTACGCTTAATGAAGTCTGTTGTTGTTGATCAATGTAGCCATAAAGGCAATTAAGGTATGTCATGTCTTTGTATGTTTCGGATGTTCACTTTGATACTTGTCGGTTATGTGCCACGACTAACTGATCATGGGATCGTGGTTGTATGCATAACAGGGATTCTTAGAGGATTAATCCTGAGGCCCCACAAGGGCCACTCCTCATGCTACTCAAGTTTAGTCACCGGTAAGTTCTTGTCATTGTAAGTACATGTGTATGATAGAGAACCGCCAACGGGGTACCCCTTGCCCGATGATACGGAAGAATCCCCATATCAAAATGACAAGGCAAGCAGACAACGAGCATCTCAGCAATCTTCTTATTTACCATGGCAATATGGTGCTTTTTTCTCTCTTTCCTCTTTTCATATTCTCTTTCTTTTTCTTTTTCTCTTTTTTCTCAATATCGGACTCTTTTTTTATAAGAAGAATGCTTCATAGACAGCTCATTATGGTTACGCTGCAGGTCTCCACCATGTCAGGATGGATTAGACCAGCAGCCCAGGCATTTTTCTAACACATATACATAACTCCATGGACTTACAAGCTCCCCTTTCATTTCACACCGACGACTTCCATAGACAAAAGAGCATGATATCAACTAGGTACAAAGTACCAGCGCAACGTTGAAAGTGTTCCCCATGATAGCATGGTGCTGCTAATCCACAACAAATAAGTGCAAGCATATACAACATAGACGACACAATGGATCAAGTTTATTAAGGGCAAGAAGAGTAAAGTGTGCCATCAAGTTCGTGAGAGCTTTAATCACTAGTTTTCTCATAACAAGTTTAATTTGGAAGGTAAACAAAAACATGAATATACTTGGAATAGCATATGGTAATAGGTAGGTATGGTGGACTCTTTGGAATAACTTGGTTTAAGGAGTTGGATGCAAGAGTGGAACTCATACTTGGTTGCGGAGGCTAGCAAAAGACTGGGTGCGACAAACTAAGAGAGCAATAATGGCCATAATCATGCAGAGCGCCAAAACATCATTGATCAAAGCATGAAGTGATACTACAAGTTGAAAACTAAAGGATCATAAAGGCTTATGTTGACTTGAGATAGTCATAACATGGTGTGAGCATGCGCCAAGTCAACCCAAATAAAGCATCAAATGAGAATACCACAATACTATGCTTTAATATGCTAAAACAACGCATGATTCATCCAAGGCACATTAAGCAATCTCAATTATTTATAACAAGTCATGCTACAACAAAGAATACTAAGCATAAAGCCAAAACAATATCAAGCATGGCATGACAAAGCATAGGCCATAGTCAAAAACAAGCTCTCTTTACCACTTAAGCATGAACTTTCCTACTCTTTTCCAAACCAAACCAAACTATTTGAAAACCAATGTATGAAAGAGGGGGTCCAACCAATTTATTCACCAAACTAAGCAAACAAAGCAAACGAAAAACCAACACGAAAATGAAAAAGAAGACGCTCCAAGAACAACACAAATGTGCATGAAACAATAAAAATGAAGCGTTTGGAAGAAACCTGGGATTTTTATTGATGAAGAAGGGGGTGCCTTGGGAATTCCCAAGCTTTGACGCTTGTACTTCTTGGATATTTCTTGGGGTGACACACGTGGCATCCCCAAGCTTGAGCTTTAGACCATCCTTCATCTCATTACTCATTCCTTCCATACACTTGAAAATTTTCCTTTATACAAAACTTCACACAATCTTTATTAGCAACATTAGTGCACTCAAGATAATAAGTCTTTAAGATTCAGTTCTAACACCAATAAAAATTCCATTAAAACACAAGATACTGTAGCAGTTTCCTCAAAAAGCTCAATTCCCCAAAAGAACTCAAAAAGGAACCAACAAGAAGCAAATGCAGAAAATGGCAGAAATATGTCAAAATAGACCAACACTAAAAGACGAATTGATTCGAAGACCTTTTGTTGCTCAAATCAAATTGTGTTGAAATAATGAAAGTTAGATAACAACCTAGGGAATAAGCACAAAAATTCACGCCTCAAAAGGACGTACATAGATTTTACACGAATTTTTACGATGAAGCACATAAATCTGTTTCGGGACAGCAACTTTCCCAATCATTACTTCTCTCTCATTATAGGTTACTCTTGGGAAAAAAAGCAAATAAAAAGGATAAGGAGAGGTTATTATAGAAGTAATAACTTCCAAGACTCATCTAAAACTTTTGGGTTATCTCCCAATAATTACTTTTTCTTTAACGTCGTTAAGTTAGGCATAAGAAGCAAGAAAGAATCAAGAGTTTGAAGAAGCATTAAAACCAAATTTCTTTCCCTTACCTCTCTTATTTTTATCCTTAACCTTGGGGAACTTTTGAATGCTTGGTGGAGAAACAAAGCGCATGGTGCCCTTTTCCACATCTATTATTGCTCCAAGGAGTTTTAAGAGGGATCTTCCATGTGTGGTTTGTCCTTTTCCTACACATTCAATAACAAGATAATCAGTAGAGACCATTTTCCCTGGGATCTCTGTAAACACTCCTTCTTCTATTCCAATGGGTAATATTGTGGCATTATTAGCAAGAAAAATTTCTTCTCCTCCTTCAAAAAGCCCCCAAAGATTCAAGGATTCATAAATATCTCTGGGCATAAGAAAAAATTCAGACATGATATCACAGCGAGCATGAAACGTTTCATTGTTTATAGCAATTTTTATTGTGGGAAGACATTCGGAGGGTTCAGAGTTTATTGGAACATAGTTGTGATGCTACCTAAGCGTATTATAGCAATCTTTCAAGCTAGCAGTGCTGGTCTCAAGAGTGTTCAATCTAGCAAATATGTTTGTGAAAGAAATATCAGTTTTGCTAGGCAAGTTGTAAGTAAAGACCAACTTGTTTATGGCATTAATAGCATCATCTTCATTGCATTAGAGGAAATCTCCTCCCACAACAGCATCTAAAGCATATCTATAGCAAAGAGCAATTCCAAGGCAAAAACTGCTAATGAACAAGCTTTGAGTCATTTTAGGCTCAGTTTTTTCATGTAGATCAGAGATTCTAGACCAAGCTTCTTTGAAACTCTCTTCAATTCCTTGTTTAAAAGTGAAAATCATTTCCTCGGGTGACACAGTGATTGGAGCAATGCTAGACATAAAGGCAACTTAGGATAGGAACTAAATTTTTTTGTGTTCTTCAATAAAGAAAGCAAAGTAGTACAACTATTTTTTTGTGTTTTTGATAAAGAAACAAGCAAACAAAGCAAAAATAAACTAAGCGAAACAAAAATAACAAAGTAAAGAGATTGGTTATGAGGGACTCCCCTTGTGTAGATGTCCTTGACTCCTCGGCAACTGCGCCAGAAAATATGATTGATGGCCCAAAATATATCCAGCTCGTTAGGGAACCCCAAGAGTTAGGTATGATGAGCACAGGAGCAAGTTTTCCCTTAGTACGAAACCAAGGTTATCAATCTAGTAGGAGCAAGGAAACACCCCAAAGGTGTTGCCAGATGAACGTTGGCAGGGCGCACTACCGGTGCCAGCAGCAATGTGGAGACCTGCACATTACAACCACAGAACTCTGTCCCCAACTTGCGATGACGTTGTCAATCTCACCGGTTTTGCTGAAAATAAAGGATTAAACGTATCGAATGGAAGGAAGTAATAGTTTGCAGAAAGTAAACACAAAGCAGTAAACAGTTTGTAGATTGATTGTAAAAGAAAGGACCGGGGTCCATAGTTCACTAGATGTGGCTCTCCTTAAGCTAGATAACATGCTGGGTGAACAAATTACAGCGAGGCAATTGACAAACATCGAGAAAGCATACAAGCATATACAACATTATACATAGACCGCCATCCAACTGCATCTATAACTAATAATCCACCTTCAGGTTATCATCTGAACCCCCTCTAGTATTAAGCTGCAAGAAACGGATAATTGTATTACAAATTGCGTGTAGAGTAAACAATAAGATTGTTCTATGAAAAAAGGATTGTTGTTTTCTCCCTAGTAGCAACATCACATCTAGTACCTTAGAGATTTCTGTTACTTCCCCAGATTACCAGAGGCATGAACTCACTATCGAGCATAAATACTAACTCTTGGAGTTGCTAGCATCTACTTGGCCAAGATAGCTACTAACAACAGAAAGCATGCAAGATCACAAATAACAAAGACATGATGGAATCAATAATCAATCTGAAATAGCATTTCAATATCCATGGAATCCCCACAAACACAACATGCAGAATTACAAATAGATGATCTTGATCATGAACGGAGCTCACAAAATCTAAACATGATAGCACAAAGGAGGAGAACCAGCCATCTAGCTACTACATGGACCCGTAGTCTACAGATGAACTACTCACGCATCACACCGGAGGCTTGCATGATGATGAAGAAGGCCTCCAGGGTGAATTCCCCTCTCCGGCAGGGTGCCAGGAAGAGCTTCAGATCCCTCCCAATCTAGGGATGGAGATGACAGCGGCTACAGATTCTTTCGTAGATTTTTGATCGGGTCCTTAGGGTTTCCGTATCAGAGGAAATATATAGGCGGAAGGAGGGGCCGAGGGGGTGCCTGGTGTTGGATCCGCAGCATAGAAAACAAAAAATTCCTACAGTGTGAACTATACGCCAAGATCTATCTACTAGGTACAAAGCAACGGGTGGACATACATCCAACGAGAACTTACCCTCGTAGACAATGAGCTTTGTTAACGAGTAGGAACTCGTGGTTGATGTAGTCGTACACTTGTCGATCTCAAGATCGTGAGGAAGTCCAGCAAGTCCGGCTCCAGCACGTCCATCAGATCTAGCTCCAGCAGCACCAAGTCCAGCACCGCAAAGCAGCGGTGCATCCATGATCGCACACACATCCGGTACCCCGACAACCTCTGTCCCTCGCTCCAGCAAAGCCGCGGAAGCAGCAACTCCTTTCCAGATAAAGCCACCGGGAACATGTACCTCGCTAATCCGAGACCATGGGGCAATAATACTAGAGGGGGAGAGAGATCCTTCACAAGGAGGTGTGTGGAAGAAGGGGAGTGAGGGGGGCCTTTTATAGGAGGGGGGGGTGCCCCTCTCTCCATGGCCGGCGCATGGGGGCGTGACTCCTCACCTCCCCCATTCATGTGGTGGTAACCCCTCCACATTAAAATGCCCCCTCACATTCTCTTTTAAAGTCTCCAATTTAGATGCATTAAATTTCTCCAAATTTAATGCTCTCTCATTTAATAAAACTCTTTTATTATTTAGATTCAGAATTTTGTTAATTACTTTAATTAACAAACATTCACATAAAACCCCCCGCAACATTTCAATATTACATGTAGAACCAATTTCAGCAATTTCACCCGAAACAGTTTCGGTGTCTATTGAAATAATCCCAGCGCTTTCTTAAATCTTTATCTAAAACATATTTGCTACAAATGGTGTCGGTATCCCTTAAGTGTGTCACCCTACGGTTCGCGAATAATGCGGACATGATCGAGACCCCTCTCCGATCAATAATCAGCAGCGGGACCTGGAGATCCATACTGACCCCTACACATTCAACGATGACTTCTGTGATCGTGAGAACCTTTAACGCTAGTAACTAAATCCCTTTGTCTCGTGATATATTACATGTCCGAGATTAGATCATCGGTATCTCCATACCTAGTTTGATCTCGTTTCCAACATGCACTCTTTTCTCGTTCCCGGGATATAACATTCTAGTGATCACATCACTTGCTTGCAAGCTATTTCAATGTGATATCACCGAGAGGGCCTAGAGTATATCTATCCGTCATCGGTATTGACAAATTCCACTCTTGATCCATGAGCCTCAACATAACACCTTCGTAGCACTGAACCCACTTTTATAGTCACCCTGTTACGGTGTGACGTTTGATGTTATCAAGATACTCTTCCGGTGTTAGCAATTAACATGATCTCATGGTCTAAGGACTAAGATTACTTCGTATGATGTTAGAGCAATATAAACATAATGACATGATCGTAATGCTATACTTCGGATGAATGTTCATCACATCATTCCATCAATGGTGTGACCTTGTTATTAACAACATCCAATGTCTATGACCAGGAAACCTTGATCATCTTGTTAATCAACAAGCTAGTCTATAAGAGAAGCATAACTAGGAACCCTTTTTGTTTATTAAACACACATGTATTGATGTTTCCGATCAATACAATTATAGCATGCAAAATAAACATTTAACATAAACATGGAATAAGATAATAACCACTTTATTATTGCCTCTCAGGCATATTCCCTTAGTCTCCCACTTGCACTAGAGTCAATAATCTAGTTTGAAAAACTTTGCGTATTGAACACCTATGGCTTTCTGGTGTTGCATATGCGCTATTGCTAGTGGTTAACATAATCTCCGGATCTGACAGTTTCAGGTCCGTGTGTATTTGTATGTCTTTGCGGCTCTACGCATCACTCATTCTCAAATGAGATGGTATTGTATAAATTTGGTCCTCTGGTGAGACCTTTAGTTCGCTCGGGTTAAAATATGTTGATATTATTGTCACACAATATATCTTCATAGTATTAGCCCACTTTGAACCACACCTAGTTAGATAAAAAACTACTTAACACAAATGCCCTCCTTTGTTGCTACTATAGCAGTCATATACTTAGCCTTTTGTTGTAGTATCCGTCACAATATCTCAACTTTGGAACTCATCCAAATCCATCATGGAACATCCTTTCCATTACATTGTGCCACCCATAGTGTAAATAGAGATAAATTTAATTTGTACCTTGTGACAAAACTAGTATCAATGTAACACTTTACAATGAACTACCTTTAACTATTTTTCACTTATACATTATATATTCTTAGTTCTTCAAAATCTCATAAGAATATCTTTACTATTGTCCAATGATCATCTCAAGAATCATTCTGGTATGTGCTCATAACATTTAGAGCATAGGACATTCTGGATATATACATATCATGGTATAATCGATCAAAAATCTTCATGTGATTTTACTCACCAAGTGTTGAAACACTTGAATCTTGATACAATTCTTTCCATGCAGCAAGAACCTTTGTTGTTGTTTCCATATTGAACCCTTTCAATATCTCATATATGTATGTCTGGCACAACCATATTTGCGCCTCAATCTATCCATATAGATATTGATGCCAAATATTCCGGGTTTGCCCAAGTCTTTCATCGAAATCTTATTTTAATGAAAGTCTTAACTTGTGTCAATACAAGATACATCATTTCCAATCAACAATATGTCCTCTACATAATGTATTAGAAATATGTCTCAGCGCTCCCACTTAATTTCTTGCAAATGCAAGCATCTTCATCATCGCCGATGAATTTAAACTCTTTTAACAGTTTCATCATCGTGAAGATTCCAACTCCGCTATGCTTACTTCAACTATTGAAGTTTACATGCCCTTTTAGCACCCTTTGAATTAACAAAACCCTTCGGACCATGTCTTGTACATGTCCTAGGTTACCGTTCTATTAGAAGAACCTTGTTTTGTTTATTCATCTACCATATACCAAATTATATGTAGTGGTTGCTACATTAATCCGTCAAGACTATATATCGCTATGAAAGATCAAATCTTGTCATAGTCAACTCCTTGAAAATTGTCGTAAATTTCTTTCCGACATGTCGACTATTTCATAGATGTTAAACATCCATGTCTTATTTCTTTATAGATCCAAACACGACCGATAGGCTTCACGCCTTTCCGGAGGGTCTTCCAAGTTCAGAAACTTGATTTCTCGTGTATGGATACTATCATGGATTCTTTGACTTCTAGTCATTTTATGGAGTCAGGGCCCATCATCGCTTCTTTGCATGTAGTCGGTTCATCATTGTCAAAACAATAACGACTTGCTTATCAAATCTTACTATTTGATTCTTACCGACCCACACGGTTCTATAGGAACTCTAATCTCCGAGATCACACCTTTTGTAATCACGAGAGCCATGAGCATTGTGGCCGCCACCAGGACATTTTTTCGGTGCTGCGCTACCTAGCAAATATAGCTAAGGTTCAACAACCTTATCAAAGTTCTATTGTCCTCCCACTTAACTTTTCGAGAAAAATTCCTTCTCAAGAAACTTGACGTTCCAAGTAACAAACTCTTTTGTCCTCGGTGTTATGGAGAAATTCCCAACAAATTCTTTGGGATAAGCTACAAAGACGTACTTATCCAACTTTGGTTGTAAACATTTTACTTATGCATAACATACCAAAATTTAAGAAAATAAAATTCGGGTTTTATCCCAAACCATAACTCATATGGTGTCATTTCAACGGATCACGATGGTGCTCTTTTTAGTGCAAAAGCGGTAGTCTCTAAAGCTTCAATCCTTAAAACATAATGGTAGTTTTATAAATGACACCCTTGATCTTACCATGTCAAACATGGTTTGGTTTCATCTCTCGAATATGCCATACTCCTATGGTTTATCGGGAAACACAAATCATGGAACAATTCCTCAAGTCTTAGGTGTTTTTGCTAAACATGTAACTCAAATATCTTCCTTTATGATCGAATCATAAACTCTTTATTTTCTTGTTACAATGATTTTCCACTTCATCTTGAAAGTCTTTGAACAATTTTCAAATGTTTCATACTTCTTCCTTATTAAGTAAATATACAGATATATTCACTCAAATTTTCGGAGAAAGCATATGAAGCAAAAAGATCCACCGCATATGGCTACACATAGTGGACTATGCACATCAGCATGCACAATTTCCAATAAGCTAGTCATCCGTTCCTCTTTGGCCTATGAACGGAGTTTCAATTATCTCGAGGAAAGTCTCACATGCGTTAATTGATCAAAATCAAAGACTCCAAAAATTCCATTAACATGGAGTTTCTTCATGTTTTCTTTCCAATATAATTTAAAACAGCGATGTCACTTCATAAGTGATATTTTAATCATTTGTCTTGTGACATTTTAGCAATAGTGTTTATGGATGTGATTTCTCCCACTAGACTTGTAAAAGTTCATCCATTCTTTATGGAATATGGTAATTATTTGAACAACCATTGTTCTCGTAATACCGGAACAAAATAACAATTATTAAAACAAATCTTGAAGGCTAGGTTTGATGACAATGAAAAACACAATAACACTTTATTTGTTTTCGATGAACATCATCACTCATTCTCTTGCTAGTTACTTAGGCCATTGTAGTTCATGAATTGCGTTGTCCTGTATGACACTTCATACCAACCAATTCGGTATCCAATACCTAAGAACCACATTGTTTAACAAGCAAGGAATACAGCCATAACATGTATATCTTCTATATACCTATGTTGGACATCTCCAACCTTTTATTTTCTGCCAAATATTTTATAGATTCTTTTTCAGCAATTTCTTTTCTTTTAAAAGAATCTATCAACATCAATAGTGGTGTCATCAACATGACACATAGCACAAAGCTTGTATATAGTCAAATACTAATACCTTTGGTCTTGCACTTTGAAGTGGATCACCATCATCAAATGTTTGGCATTCTTTCAAAAATCCATTCTTTAGTAATATATTAGTGTAGTAAACATTTTACTTACATCTTCTATTCATCCTTATCAGGACAACTTTCATGATCAAGCTACTATAGCCTATAAGGAAGAATCACGAGTATAATATCAGTTCCCAAAACCTTTTTGGTAGATTCGGATGCCTAGCATCTCCATCCTTCACAAATTCTCATACAATATGAGAACATGTATTTTGCTAAATTATACTCTATCATAATGCAACCAAAAACATTGTTTTAGATATCACAATATATTTCACACATGATGGTTTCTGAAACAATTTTCAGCTCCAATATAATCTTGATATTAAAACAACCTTTTGAATATCAATAATCATGGAGGCAAACATGATACTTTAGATACTAACATTGGAATTCTTACTCTTGATTTAATACTACTTATTAAACTTCATGGAGTAAATAGAGTTTGCTGAAAGTTTGCAATAGGACTTATAAACTTTAAATTGACATTCAAAACAATACGATACCAGTTCGTAAAGTAAATATCCAGAATTCTATAGTTCTATTATCTCAAATAAAAACTAAGCATAAGGTAGAAAACGAATGCCAATGACTACAACAAACTTTCCAAATTCACTTTGATTTAATTTATGACAAATTTGGTTCGACTAATCCAAATTAGAAATGAACTCCCACTCAAAAATGACATCCCTCGTGTCTTTTTGGTGATTACATGAACCAAATCCACTACACCAAGTCCAATCATCACGTGAGTTGATGTAGGTTCAAAGGCGAGCATCTATATGGGCATCATATCAACTATATGACTCATGCTTAACCTTTCGGTCCGTGTTCCGAGGCCATATATGTACATGCTAGGCTCGCCAAGTAAGAACCTTAGTACTCGCATGTGTAAAACTGTCTTACACCCGTTTGTATGAAAGCGTAGAGTCAAGTACACCCGATCATCATGTGATGTCTCGAAACACGATCCATAAAACGGTGCATACTTAAGGAAGAACACATTTTTATCTTGATATCTAAAAGAGGGATCATCTTACAATGCTACAGAAAGCGCCAAACTAGCAGTATAAGATGCTAACATCTAATGTGTAAAGTGAGATGATATGGTCCATGCATTTGATCTCTATCACTTGCATCGTGGTATGATCTCTATCATTCCTTTGTGTGTAAGGCCAAGGTCTATGGAACTTACACATTGAGTGTGTTGTAAGAGTATCTATCATACATCTACTTACAACAATACCATATCAAGACACTAGCCCAGCAAAGATCTAAACTAGACGCCTCTAATTTATCAATTGCATGTTTTACGTGGCTTAGGGCTTTCGGAGATAGAACCGTTCTCACCTACGAACATGAACCACAACGAGGATAAACAAGTTATTAGCAACTCGTTGTAAATCAGATATTGACTATAGTAGGAGAGACAGACACCCGCCAGCCACTTATGCAAAACAAGTTGCATGTTAGTCGTGGAACAGGTCTCATGTACGATGACATGTAAGGTTGGTCCGGGCCGCTTCATCCCACTATGTGACCAATATCAAAAATACATAGAAGATGCAATAACATGATCATCATCGCCCACATATCAACATATGTGTACTACCCGTGCAAAGAACCTACGCATAGATCAGGCTCTGATACCACTGTTGAGTCCGCAGCATAGAAAACAAAAATTTCCTACGGTGTGAACTACACGCCAAGATCTATCTACTAGGTACAAAGCAACGGGTGGACATACATCCAACGAAAACTTACCCTCGTAGACAACGAGCTTTGTTAACGAGTAGGAACTCGTGGATGGTGTAGTCGTACACTTGCCGATCTCAAGATTGTGAGGAAGTCCAGCAGGTCCGGCTCCAGCACGTCCATCAGATCCAGCTCCAGCAGCACCAAGTCCAGCACCGCAAAGCAGCGGTGCATCCGTGATCGCACACACATCCGGTACCCCGACAACCTCCGTCCCTCGCTCCAGCAAAGCAGCAGAAGCAGCAACTCCTTTCCAGATAAAGCCACTGGGAACATGTATCTCGCTAATCCGAGACCATGGGGGAAAAATACTAGAGAGGGAGAGAGATCCTTCACAAGGAGGTGTGTGGTAGAAGGGGAGTGAGGGGGGCCTTTTATAGGAGGAGGGGGGTGCCCCTCTCTCCATGGCCGGCGCATGGGGGCTGACTCCTCACCTCCCCCATTCATGTGGTGGTAACCCCTCCACATTAAAATACCCCTTCACATTCTCTTTTAAAGTCTCCACTTTAAATGCATTAAATTTCTCCAAATTTAATGCTCTCTCATTTAATAAAACTCTTTTATTATTTTTATTCAGAATTTTGTTAATTACTTTAATTAACAAACATTCACATAAAACGCCCTGCAACATTTCAATATTACATGCAGAACCAATTTCAGCAATTTCACCCGAAACAGTTTCGGTGTCTATTGAAATAATTCTAGCGCTTTCTTAAATCTTTATGTGAAACATATTTGCTCAAAATGGTGTCGGTATCCCTTAAGTGTGTCACCCTACGGTTCGCGAATAATCCAGACATGATCGAGACCCCTCTCCGATCAGTAATCAGCAGCGGGACCTGGAGATCCATACTGACTCCTACACATTCAACAATGACTTCTGTGATCGTGAGAACCTTTAACGCTAGTAAATAAATCCCTTGGTCTCGCGATATATTACATGTTCGAGATTCGATCATCGTTATCTCCATACCTAGTTTGATCTCGTTTCCGACATGCACTCTTTTCTCGTTCCCGTGATATAACATTCTAGTGATCACATCACTTGATTGCAAGCTATTTCAATGTGATATCACCGAGAGGGCCTAGAGTATATCTATCCGTCATCGGGATTGACAAATTCCACTCTTGATCCAAGAGCCTCAACATAACACCTTCATAGCACTGAACCCACCTTTATAGTCACCCTGTTACGGTGTGACGTTTGATGTTATCAAGATACTCTTCCGGTGTTAGCAATTCCATGATCTCATGGTCTAAGGACTAAGATTACTTCGTATGATGTTATAGCAATATAAACATAATGACTTGATCGTAATGCTATACTTCGGATGAATGTTCATCACATCATTCCATCAATGGTGTGACCTTGTTATTAACAACATCCAATGTCTATGATCAGGAAACCTTGATCATCTTGTTAATCAACAAGCTAGTCTATAAGAGAGGCATAACTAGGAACCCTTTTTGTTTATTAAACACACATGTATTGACGTTTCCGATCAATACAATTATAGCATGCAAAATAAACATTTATCATAAACATGGAATAAGATAATAACCACGTTATTATTACCTCTCGGGCATATTCCCTTCAACTGGTGCGGCCAGATGATGGCTCTGTATATGGCACCAAGAAAAGTGCTGGTGCGTGGTTGTTGTAGAGCTTGTTGGGAACCCCAAGGGGAAGGTATGATGAGCACAGTAGCAAGTTTCCCTCGGTATGAAACGAAGGTTTAATCGAACCAGTAGGAGCAAGGAAACACCCAAAAGGTGTTACTAGCTGAGCTTTGGCAGGGCACACTACTGGTGCTAGTAGCAACGTGGAGACCTGCACAACACAACCATAGAACTTTGTCCCCAACTTGCGATGAGGTTGTCAATCTCACCGTGTTTTGCGGAAAACTAAGGATTAAACGTATCGAATGGAAGGAAGTAATAGTTTGCAGAAAGTAAATACAAAGCAGTAAATAGTTTATAGATTGTATGTAAAGAAAAGGACTGGGATCCATAGTTCACTAGAGGTGGCTCTCCTTAAGATAGATAACATGCTGGGTGAACAAATTACAGTGGGGCAATTGACAAACATCGAGAAAGCAATACATGCATATACTAATCATCTTGACTCCTTTGGAACTTGATTGGGCATTACAACATTATACATAGACCTCCATCCAACTGCATCTATGACTAATAATCCACCTTCAGGTTATCATCCGAACCCCCTCTAGTATTAAGTTGCAAGAAACAGATTATTGCTTTATGAACTGCGTGTAAAGTAAACAATACGATTGTTCTATGAACAAAGGATTGTTGTTTTCTCCCTAGTAGAAACATCACATCTAGTACCTTAGAGATTTCTGTCACTTCCCTAGATTACCAGAGGCATGAACCCACTATCGAGCATAAATACTAACTCTTGGAGTTGCTAGCATCTACTTGGCCAAGATAGCTACTAACAACGGAAAGGATGCAAGATAGAATCAATAATGAATCTGAAATAGCATCTCAATATCCATCGGATCCCCGCAAACACAACATGCAGAATTAAAAATAGATGATCTTGATCATGAACAGAGCTCACAAGATCTAGACATGAAAGCATAAAGGAGGAGAACCAGCCATCTAGCTACTACATGGATCTGTAGTCCAAGGATGAACTACTCACGCATCACACCGGAGGCTTGCATGGTGATGAAGAAGGCCTCCAGGGTGAATTCCCCTCTCCAGCAGGGTGCCAGGAAGAGCTTCAAATCCCTCCCGATCTAGGGATGGAGATGACGGCGGCTATAGACTCTTTCCTGGATTTTTATCGGGTACTTAGGGTTTACGTCCCGAGGGCATCTTATAGTGGAAAGGGAAGGCCGAGGGGGTGCCGGGAGCGGCCACACCACCCCCTGGCGTGGGCCAGGCTGGGCCACACGGCCCAGTGGTGTGGTGGCCCTTGGCCCCTCTCCGTCTCGTACTCTGGCATCTGATGACTTCAGGAAAAATAGGCACTTTGGCTTTTGTCCCATCCAATTCCGAGAATATTCATTTTCTAACTTTCCTGGAACCAAAAACAGCAGAAAACAGGCAGCTGCCACTGTGGCTCTTGTTAATAGGTTAGTCCAAGAAATCATATGAAAAGTACTCCAAAGTGTGGATAAAACACAAGAAAGTGGTTAAAACTAAGCATGGAACATCAAAAATTATAGATACATTTGCAATGTATCACCAGACCACCCCCTGGCACGGGTTAGGCCTGGCCGCGCGGCCAGGTGGTGTGGCCGGGCCCCATCCCCTCTCCATCTCGTATTCTGGCTCCAGGTGTCCCTCGGTAAAATAATGACTTTGGCTTTTGTCCCGTCCAATTCTGAGAATATTCATTTTCTTACTTTCCTGGAATCAAAAACAGCAGAAAATAGGCAGCTAACACTGTCGCTCTTGTTAATAGGTTAGTCCAAGAAATCATATGAAAAGTACTCAAAAGTGTGGACAAAACACAAGGAAGTAGATAAAACCAAGCATGGAACATCAAAAATTATAGATACATTTGCAATGTATTATCCAACCATGTCTAGGAACCCTAGCAGCATGCTGGGATTCAACTGAAGCATGCATTCTACCACCAGTTTGAAAGATGCTACATAACCGCACCCACTTGGATGTGTGGGTGTGTGTCAGTGTGCATCATTGTGGTTTTGGAAAAGAACACAAGCTATGATGCATGTCTAGCATGTGGCCTCTAACCATGTCCAGGAACCCTAGCAGCATACTGGGATTCAACAGCAGCATGCATTGCCTCACCAGTTTGAAAGATGTTGCATCACCACACCCACTTGGATGTGTGTGTATTAGTGTGCATCATTGTTGTTTTGGAAAAGAACACATGCAATGATGCCACTCTAGCATGTGTGTTCTTTTCCTAAACCACATGGATCCACTAGATGTCATTGCATGTGTTGTTTTCATAAACCATGTGGATCCACTAATGTAATTGCATGTGTTGTTCTCCAAAACCACATGGACCCACTAGATGTCATTGCAAGTGTGTTACTTTCATAAACCACATGGATCCACTGATTTCATTGCATGTGTGTTCCTTTCATAAAGCACATTGATCCACTAGATGTCATTTCATGTGTGTTCTTTTCAAAAACCACAAGGATCCACTAGATGTCATTGCATGTGTGTTCTTTTCCTAGACCACACAGATCCACTAGAGTCATTGCATGTGTGTTCTTTTCCTAGACCACATGGATCCACTAGAGTCATTGCATGTGTGTTCTTTTTATCAACCACTTGGATCCACTAGAGTCATTGGATGTGTGTGTGTATTAGTGTGCATCATTTTGGTTTTGGAAAAAACACATGCAATGATGCCACTCCAGCATGTGGTGTCCAACCATGTCTATGAACCCTAGAAGCATGCTAGGATTCAACTACAGCATGTATTCTACCACCAGTTTGAAATATGTTGCATCAGCACACCCACTTGGATGTGTGTGTATCAGTGTGCATCATTGTGGTTTTGGAAAAGAACAGATGCAATGGTGCCACTACAGAATGTGGCGTCGAACCATGTCCCGGAACCCACGCAGCATGTTGGGATTCAACTTCAACATGCATTGTATCACAGGTTTGAAAGATGATGCATCACCACACCCACTTCGATGTGTGTATTAGTGTGCATCATTGTGGTTTTTGAAAAGAACACATGCAATGATGCCACTCCAGCATGTGTGTTCTTTTCTTAAACCACATGTATCCACTAGATTATATTGCATGTGTTTTTTTCATAAACCACGTGGATCCACTAATGTCATTGCATTTGTTCTTTTCCTAAACCACATGGATCCACTAGATGTCATTGCATGTGTGTTCTTTTTCATAATTCACATGGATCCACTGATGTGATTGCATGTGTGTTCCTTTCATAAACCACATTGATCCACCAGATGTCATTTCATGTGTGTTATATTCATAAACCACATGGAAGCACTAGATGTCATTGCAGGTGTGTTCTTTTCCTAGACCACATGGATCCACTAGAGTCATTGCATGTGTGTTATTTTCCTAGACCACATGGATCCACTAGAGTCATTGCATGTGTGTTGTTTTCATAAACCACATGGATCCACTATAGTCATTGGATGTGTGTGTGTGTATCAGTGTGCATCATTTTTGTTTTGGAAAAACACATGCATGATGCCACTCCAGCATGTGGTGTCCAACCATGTCCAGGAACCCTAGCAGCATGCTAGGATTCAACTACAGCATGCATTCTACCACCAGTTTGAAAGATGCCACATAACCGCACCCACTTTGATGTGTGTGTATTAGTCTGCATCATTGTGGTTTTGGAAAAGAACACATGCAATGATGCCACTCCAGCATGTGGCGTCTAACCATGTCTAGGAACCCTAGCAGCATGCTGGGATTCAACTGCAGCATGCATTGTCTCACTAGTTTGAAAGATGCTGCATCACCACACCCACTTGGATGTGTGTATTAGTGTGCATCATTGTGGTTTTGGAAAAGAACACATGCAATGATGCCACTCCAGCATGTGTGTTCTTTTCCTAAACCACATGAATCCGCTAGATGGCATTGCATGTGTTCTTCATAAACCATGTGGATCCACTAATATCATCGCATGTGTTCTATTCCTAAACCACATTGATCCACTAGATGTCATTGCATGTGTGTTCTTTTCATAAACCACATGGATCCACTGATGTCATTGCATGTGTGTTCCTTTCATAAACCACATTGATCCACTAGATGTCATTGCGTGTGTGTCCTTTAAATAAACCACATGGATACACTAGATGTCATTGCATGTGTGTTCTTTTACTAGACCACATGGATCCACTAGAGTCATTGCATGTGTGTTCTTTTTTCCTAGTCCACATGGATCCACTAGAGTCATTGCATGTGTGTTCTTTTCATAAACCACATGGATCCACTAGAGTCATTGGATGTGTGTGTGTGTGTATCAGTGTGCATCATTTTTTTGGAAAAGGACACATGCAATGAAGCCACTCCAGCATGTGGTGTCCAGCCATGTCCAGGAACCCTAGCAGCATGCTGGGATTCAACTACAGCATGCATTCTACCACTAGTTTGAAAGATGCTACATAACCACGCCCACTTGGATGTGTGTGTGTATCAGTGTGCAGCATTGTGGTTTTGGAAAAGAACACATGCAATGATGTCACTCCAGCATGTGGCGTCTAACCATGTCCAGGAACCCTAGCAGCATGCTAGGATTCAAATGTAGCATGCATTGTCTCACCAGTTTGAAAGATGTTGCATCACCAAACCCACTTGGATGTGTGTGTATTAGTGTGCATCATTGTTGGTCTGGAAAAGAACACATGCAATGATGCCACTCCAGCATGTAGTGTCCAACCATGTCCAGGAACCCTAGTAGCATGCTAGGATTCAACTGCAACATGCATTCTACCACCAGTTTGAAAGATGCTACATAACCGCACCCACTTTAATGTGTGTGTGTATTTGTGTGCATCATTGTGGTTTTGGAAAAAACACATGCAATGATGCCACTCCAGCATCTCGCGTCTAACCATGTCTAGGAACGCTAGCAGCATGCTGGGATTTAACTTCAGCATGCATTGTCTCACCAGTTTGAAAGATGCTGCATCACCAAACCCACTTGGATGTGTGTGTATCAGTGTGCATCATTGTGGTTTTGGAAAAGAACACATGCAATGATGCCACTCTAGCATGTGGTATCTACCCATGTCCAGGAACCATAGCAGCATGCTAGGATTCAACTACAGCATGCATTGTCTCACCAGTTTGAAAGATGCTGCATCACCAAACCCACTTGGATGTGTGTGTATTAGTGTGCATCATTGTTGTTCTGGAAAAGAACACATGCAATGATGCCACTCCAGCATGTGGTGTACAACCATGTCCAGGAACCCTAGCAGCATGCTAGGATTCAACTACAGCATGCATTCTACCACCATTTTGAAAGATGCTACATAACCGCACCCACTTTAATGTGTGTGTGTCTACTAGTGTACATCATTGTGGTTTTGGAAAAGAACACATTCAATGATTCCACTCCAGCATGTCGCGGCTAACCATGTCTAGGAACCCTAGCAGCATGCTGGGATTTAACTTTAGCATGCATTGTCTCACCCGTTTGAAAGATGCTGCATCACCAAACCCACTTGGATGTGTGTGTATTAGTGTGCATCATTGTGGTTTTGGAAAATAACACATGCAATGAGGCCACTCCAGCATGTGTGTTATTTTCCTAAACCACATGGATCCGCTAGATGGCATTGCATGTGTTTTTTTCATAAACCATGTGGATCCACTAATGTCATTGCATGTGTTCTATTCCTAAACCACATGGATCCACTAGATGTCATTGCATGTGTGTTCTTTTCATAAACCACATGGATCCACTGATGTCATTGCATGTGTGTTCCTTTCATAAACCACATTGATCCACTAGATGTCAATGCATGTGTGTTTTTTAAATAAACCACATGGATACACTAGATGTCATATCATGTGTGTTCTTTTCCTAGACTACATGGATCCACTAGAGTCATTGCATGTGTGTTCTTTTCCTAGACCACATGGATCCACTAGAGTAATTGGATGTGTGTTTTTCATAAACCACATGGATCCACTAGAGTCAATGGATGTGTGTGTATCAGTGTGCATCATTTTTATTTTGGAAAAGAACACATGCAATGATGCCACTCCAGCATGTGGTATCGAACCATGTTTAGGAACCCTAGCAGCATGCTGGGATTCAACTACAGCATGCATTCTACCAATAGTTTGAAACATTCTACATAACCGCACCCACTTTGATGTGTGTGTGTATCAGTGTGCATCATTGTGGTTTTGGGAAAGAACACATGCAATGATGCCAGTACAGCATGTGGCGTCTAACCATGTCCAGGAACCCTAGCAGCATGCTAGGATTCAACTACAACATGCATTCTACCACCAGTCTAAAAGATGCTGCATCACAAAACCCACTTGGATGTGTGTGTATTAGTGTGCATCATTGTTGTTTTGGAAAACAACACATGCAATGATGCCACTCCAGCATGTGGTGTCCAACCATGTCTAGGAACCCTAGCAGCATCCTAGGATTCAACTACAGCATGCATTCTACCACTAGTTTGAAAGATCCTACATAACCGCACCCACTTTAATGTGTGTGTGTGTGTATTAGTGTGCATCATTGTGGTTTCGGAAAAGAACACATGCAATGATGCCACTCCAGCATGTCACGTCTAACCATGTCTAGGAACCCTAGCAGCATGCTGGGATTCAACTGCAGCATGCATTGTCTCACCAGTTTGAAAGATGCTGCATCACCACACCCACTTGGATGTGTGTATTAGTGTGCATCATTGTGGTTTTGGGAAATAACACATGCAATGATGCCACTCCAGCATGTGTATTCTTTTCCTAAACCACATGAATCCGCTAGATGGCATTGCATGTGTTCTTCGTAAACCATGTGGATCCACTAATATCATCGCATGTGTTCTATTTCTAAACCACATTGATCCACTAGATGTCATTGCATGTGTGTTCTTTTCATAAACCACATGGATCCACTTATGTCATTGCATGTGTGTTCCTTTCATAAACCACATTGATCCACTAGATGGCATTGCATGTGTGTTCTTTAAATAAACCACATGGATACACTAGATGGCATTGCATGTGTGTTCTTTTACAAGACTACATGGATCCACTAGAGTCATTGCATGTGTGTTCTTTTCCTAGACCACATGGATCGACTAGAGTCATTGCATGTGTGTTCTTTTAATAAACCACATGGATCCACTAGAGTCATTGGATGTGTGTGTGTATCAGTGTGCATCATTTTTGTTTTTGAAAGGAACACATGCAATGATGCCACTCCAGCATGTGGTGTCCAACCATGTCCAGGAACCCTAGCAGCATGCTGGGATTCAACTGCAGCATGCAGTCTACCACCAGTTTGAAAGATTCTACATAACCACACGCACTTTGATGTGTGTGTATCAGTGTGCGTCATTGTGGTTTTGTAAAAGAACACATGCAATGATGCCACTCTACCATGTCGCGTCTAACCATGTCTAGGAACCCTAGCAGCATGCTGGGATTCAACTTCAGCATGCATTGTCTCACTAGTTTGAAAGATGTTGCATCACCAAACCCACTTGGATGTGTGTGTATTAGTGTGCATCATTGTTGTTTTGGAAAAGAACACATGCAATGATGCCACTTTAGCATGTGTGTTCTTTTCCTAAACCACATGGATCCACTAGATGTCATTGCATCTATTTTTTTCATAAACCATGTGGATCCACTAATGTAATTGCATGTGTTCTTTTCCTAAACTGTAACATCCCTAATCTTTAATCAATGATATCAAGATCCAAATCACCCAATTTAGGGTTAACAAAAACTTTTTATTATTAAAAACAATTAAGAATGCATGTGTGTTTGCATTAATACAGAATTTCTTGAAAATGCCATGTTTATTTTGTGTCGAACAGTTGCTAATCAAAGTCTTGTCCCCCATTTGACCCTCTCATCTCTCCTCTATCCCCTCTTATCCTAACCTCACCCCAGACAACACTCCCCCTTCACCGCAGCGCCAGTACCGCGCCGCCCAAGAATGGTCGCCACCGGCCAACCATGCCCAAGCTGCAGGAGACCACCCCACTCTCTCTCGCCGTGTTTAGGAGCTAGGCGTGATCACACCGCCGCCTACTGTCCCTGCCCCGAGCCCTGCCAAGGACTGGACCACTGCAGAACACCCGCGCTCTCCACCTCTGCACCATGCACGGACCACGCCAGTGTGCCGCCCCCGACAGCCTCGCATAGATCCCGCCTTGCCCTCAGCTTGCACGCGCTCACCAGCCTTAACACCAGCACACCCCTAGACATCCCCGCTCACCGCCGTTTGACCCGCAGCCACCGCACGCAGCGTCGAACGCCGCCTCTGCCGTGCAGAGGATGAGCCACGCCTGATGGCTCTGTGTATGGTTCCTAGAAAAGTGCTGGTGCGATGATGATGTAGAGCTCATTGGGAACCCCAAGAGGAAGGTATGATGAGCATAGCAGCAAGTTTCCCTCAGTTATGAAACCAAGGTTTAATCGAACCAGTAGGAGCAAGGAAACACCCCAAAGGTGTTACTAGCTGAGCTTTGGCAGGGCGCACTACCAGTGCTAGTAGCAATGTGGAGACCTACACAACACAACCATAGAACTTTGTCCCCAACTTGTGATGAGGTTGTCAATCTCACCGTGTTTTGCGGAAAACAAAGGATTAAACGTATCGAATGGAAAGAAGTAAAAGTTTGCAGAAAGTAAACACAAAGAAGAAATAGTTTATAGATTTAATGTAATAGACAAGGATCGGGATCAATAATTCACTAGAGGTGGCTCTCCTTAAGATAGATAACATGCTGGGTGAACAAATTGACAAACACCGAGAAAACAATACATGCATATACTAATCATATCGACTCCTTTGGAACTTGATTGGGCGTTACAACATTATACATAGACTGCCATCCAACTACATCTATGACTAATAATCATGTTGGGTCTGCAGCATAGAAAACAAAAAATTCCTACAGTGTGAACTATACGCCAAGATCTATCTACTAGGTACAAAGCAACGGGTGAACATACATCCAACAAGAACTTACCCTCGTAGACAACGAGCTTTGTTAACGAGTAGGAACTCGTGGTTGATGTAGTCGAACACTTGCCGATCTCAAGATCGTGAGGAAGTCCGAGCGCCGCAACTCAGCAGCGCATCCGCACTCGCAAACACGTTCAAGCCACCGGACAACCTCACCTCCTCGCTCCAGCGATCCAGCAGAAGCAGCAACTCCTTCCAGATGAAATGCCAAGGGGAACATGTATCTCGCTAATCCGAGACCATGGGGGAATAATTATAGAGGGGGAGAGAGATCCTTCACAAGGACGTGTGAGGACGAAGGAGGGAATGGGTGGCCTTTTATAGGAGGAGGGGGCCCCCTCTCTACATGGCTGGTGCATGGGGGGTGACCCCTCACCTCCCCCATTCATGTGGTGGTAACCCCTCCACATTAAAATGCCTCTTCACATTCCCTTTTAAAGTCTCCACTTTAAATGCATTAAATTTCTCCAAATTTAATGCTCTCTCATTTAATAAAAAACTTTTTATTAAATTTATTCAGAATTTTCTTAATTACTTTAATTAACAAACATTCACATATAGCCCCTTGCAATATTTCAATATCACATGCAGAACCACTTTCTGCAATTTCACCCGAAACAATTTCCGGTTTCTATTGAAACAATTCCTGCGCTTTGCAATTCTTTCG
The DNA here is from genome assembly GCA_910589775.1 of Avena eriantha. Lineage (NCBI taxonomy): Eukaryota > Viridiplantae > Streptophyta > Magnoliopsida > Poales > Poaceae > Avena > Avena eriantha. The sequence goes on from OU342742.1 coordinate 502,284,870, forward strand.
TCTGAAACATATGTCTCCAAAATGGTGTTCGGTAACTCTTAAGTGTGCCACCTTACGGTTCGCAAATAATGCAGACATGATCGAGACCCTTCTCCGATCAATAATCAGCAGCGGGACCTGGAGATCCGTACTGACTCCTACACATTCAACGATGACTTCTGTGATCGTGAGAACCTTTAACGCTTGTAACTAAATCCCTTTGTCTCTCGATATATTACATGTCCGAGATTCGATCATCGGTATCACCATACCTAGTTTGATCTCGTTACCAACATGCACTCTTTTCTTGTTCCCGTGATATAACATTCTAGTGATCACATCACTTGCTTGCAAGCTATCTTAATGTGATATCACCGAGAGGGCCCAGAGTATATCTATCCGTCATATGGATTGACAAATTCCACTCTTGATCCATGAGCCTCAACATAACACCTTCGTAGTACTGAACCCATCTTTATAGTCACCCTGTTACGGTGTGATGTTTGATGTTATCGAGATACTCTTCCGGTGTTAGCAATTAACATGATCTCATGGTCTAAGGGTAAAGATTACTTCGTATGATGTTATAGCAATATAAACATAATGACTTGATCGTAATGCTATACTTCGGATGAATGTTCATCCCATCATTCCACCAATGGTGTGACCTTGTTATTAACAACATCCAATGTCCATGATCAGGAAACCTTGATCATCTTGTTAATCAACAAGCTAGTCTATAAGAGAGGCATAACTAGGAACCCTTTTTGTTTATTAAACACACATGTATTGATGTTTCCGATCAATACAATTCTAGCATGTAAAATAAACATCTATCATATATAAGGAATATATAATAACAACTTTATTATTGCCTCTCAGGGCATATTTCCTTCAGTCTCCCACTTGCACTAGAGACAATAATCTAGTTCACAAAGTGATAAATCTAAGACCCATGGAGTTCTGGTGTTGATCATGTTTTTCCCTAGGGAGAACTTTAGTCAACGGATCTGCTACATTTAGGTCCGTGTGTACGTTACAAATCTTTATATCTCCATCCTTGACATGCTCGCGGATGGAGTGAAACCGGCGCTTAATATGCTTGGAATTCTTGTGAGACCTCGGTTCCTTTGCATTGGCTATGGCTCCATTCTTGTCACAATAGATCACCATCGAGTCCAACGCACTGGGAACCACACCCAGTTCCGTAATGAACTCTTTCATCCAAACTGCTTCCTGCGCCGCTTCTGAAGCAGCATCATATTCCGCCTCCGTCGTTGATCCAGCCACCACAGGTTGTTTGGAACTCCTCCAACTAACTGCTGCTCCGTTCAAGAGAAATACGTATCCGGATTGAGACTTAGAGTCATCCGGATCGGTGTCAAAGCTAGCATCGACATAACACTTAGCGACTAGCTCTTCTTCACCTCCGTATATAAGAAACATATCCTTAGTTCTTCTCAAGTACTTGAGGATGTTCTTTACCACTATCTAGTGTTCCGAACCTAGATCAGATTGGTACCTACTAGTCAAACTAATAGCATGTGCCACATCCGGTCTTGTACATAGCATGGCATACATAATAGAGCCTATGGCCGAGGCATAGGGGATCTTATCCATCATCTCTCTTTCTTCCGCCGTAGCCGGACTTTGAGTCTTACTCAATGTCGTGCCCTGCAGCATAGGTAAGAACCCCTTCTTACTTTCGTCCATATTAAACTTCTTTAATATCTTATCAAGGTATGTACTCTGCTGTCAACACCCGGATTTTTAATCCCAGATGCCCGTTATGACATACCTCGCAATCCCAGGATTACCATTTTTGCGAGACATAACGGATTGGATATCACAGTACATCATCCATTACAAACCATACATAAGGTTTTACACAAATAAGGATCTCATGATCCAGTCTTAATACAACAAGCAGCGGAAATAAAAGATAGCATAGCGGTGGGGTCCATCTTCAGGGGCACAGGCAATGCTGACGAAGGCAGATAGTCCTAGTTATCATAGCTGTCCTGCTGACCATCATCTTGCAAATTTCCTTCATAGTCTGGCCATGATAATAACCATGGACAAAAGCCATGAGTACTCTTTAAGTACTCGCAAACTACCACTAACAAGTAGTATAAATCTAAGTTAAAGTGCTAACTCTATGTTTAACTATAAAGTTAAGTTTGAAACCTAAGCTGAGTTCAGAAGCAAAAAAAGATAAAGTAAAACTCTAGAATCACTTAAGTTGGGGAAACTATTGTCATAAACACAACCCTGTTGTGGTCAAGTCAAGATTCATCATTCTTTTCAAAGTCTTTAGAAAACATCTGACAACGAAACAGTATGGCCATTCCAACTATCCATAACCGCGGACGCGGCTATTCAAATAGTTTGACACTCTGCAGAGGTGGTACAATTTCACCACAAAATTCGAAACATCTGTCAAGGATAACCCTGAATCATCATACTTAGTATGCAGATAATCAAACATAACTTTCCCTTTACACACCCTAGTATAAGCACCTCTCCTATGAGCATGGCCTCCCAACCATGACCATCAGTCATCTTGGGCACTACATAGGTGGACAACATTGAGAGGTAGCCTCAGCTCAAACCTCTCCCGTGAGGGAACTAATACTAATGCATATAAATTTCTAGCTAAGCTTTACCCAATTCAGGTAATGTGGTTGTACGAAAAATTTGGAATGGTATCGCATCCGAATCCAACCATCAGTTTTATAAAATGGTTAAGGCTCATGCTTCAACATTTTCATCATCATCAACCCTTTGTGTTTCTCAACACATGTCAAAACATCTCAATGGAGTGACTCGTCATTCCAAGGTTTTCATAATTCATTTTCACCAATTATTCCCATCTAAAGTGACTCAAGTTTTTGGATCCACTCTAAACTACTAAGTTAAGAGTGTTCACTAAGGTGGTAAAGATGGGTTCAATCTCATGCCATAGAATGACATCTAAGGGGTTCTAACTAGGTCAAGTTTTATACTTTTTATGCTACCTTCTAAACAAGTAAAGAACTTTGTATAAACTAAGAGGGTAAAAACTTGTAACTACTACTTGGAGTATCAATAGTCAAAGGGGTGTGATCAAAGCATGCTTAAGGTATCTTTGCTAAACCATCTAATTTGATTATAGTTTGTTAAGTACTACACTTGCAAGTGTTAACTTGCATTGCTAATGGTGGCTTGCACTTAAATAGTCCTAGCTTGATAATAGTAGCTTGCCTTGGTTGGTAAAGTGGTTGATGTTTTCTTCTTGTTCTTCTTCTTGGTAGAACTCCTCCTCCTCCTCGAAAGTTTGGTCGGTACTAGCGTCTATAAATGCATAGGGAGTGCACAATCACCAAACAATACTTAACTATACTAGATAGCATTCTAAGACACACAATTGATGATCTATTATCATCACAAGCATCACAAGTTTAATTCAAAAGTTTCCTTCTTTTTATTTTAGAAAAGTAATTTCTACTCATTGAAAAATTAACTAAAATTTAATATTCACCACCCAAAATATGGGATCATGTGGACACATGTCCTCACCACATATTCTAACATGTGGGAATGAGATTTAATGGTTGGATCAATATTACTTTGGTTTAACTTCATTATTTAATGATTTAAAGTGACTAGAAATGCCTATATAGCATTATTTTGGTACTAGTCCAAAGTCACTACATTTAAACCTTAATATTATTACATATTTGGATATATATGGTAAAATGTGATTTTTGAGAGTTGGAATCAACTCAAAAGCTAACTTGGTTGATTTTATAAAAATGTTGCAAGTTGCAAAAGCTTCTGTCTTCTTATTTTTATTAGGAGAGATCTACAACTCTAATTGACTTAAATCCAACGGGCTTGGATATATCATCTTAATACCTTTCAGACAAAATTGGTTTCATGCAATTTGGATTTGTAAAACTCACAGAATTGATTTTTGAAACACTGGACAGAAACTAGATTCAACTAAAAAGAAAAATCCAGATTTGAATATGTGGGCTAGCGCGGGAAAAGGAATGGGCCGGCCTTAAAACGCTCCGCGGCGCGGGGCTCAGCTGACAGGGGGGTCCCGCGTGTTATCCGCACTTAAAACGCGAAACGGTACGCGCGCTGTGGGCCGTGCGATTAGAATAGAAATCTACGGCTGAGGGTCGTCGTCGACGATGAACAGGTCGCCGGTAATCTCGAACCCTAGCGGCTCGGTGGGGGTCTGCTAGGGGCGTACCAGGGCTCCAGCGGGGTCGGCGAGGCGGGCAAACGATGTGGAAGACGACGGCGAGGCGAGGCGTGGTCGCGGCGGAGCTTGGGGCGGTCGCAATCAACGGCTCCCTTCTGCTCCTACCGCGGCTGCTCCGGCTCCAATTCCGGCGAGGCAGAGCTCACCTTGCTCCGGCTAGAGGTGGGTGATGTTCAGAGAGGTGAGGGGAGTGGAATGGTGTGGAGAAGAACGGCTGGGGAGGGCTCCTTTTATAGGCTCGACGGTGAGACCGAGCGGGATGGGCGGTCGACGGTGGCGACATGGCTACGGCGGGGTAGAAGCATGGCTGGGGGTGGCGATCGATGGGTGGTTCCCTGGCGGTGCTCTAGAGCGTAAATGCGGTCGTAGGGGCGGTGGCACGCGGTCGGGGTGAGGTGGCGCTCTGCGCGGCAGAGGCGGCGGTGTCCACGGCGAGCGGTGGTTGTGGCGTGTTGGGTGGCGAACGGGCATGTCCGTCGTGTTCCCTGTGTCATGGCGGAGCGGTAGGCACGGGCTGCGGTCGAGCGATGGCTTGTGCACGCGTGCCAGGTGCGGCGCTCTGGCGTGCGCTCGGCATGGTGCGGTGGCACTGGGCGCGGGCTCTCCTCGGTGGTCCACTGCGGGGCTTGGCTCGGGTAGGGGACAGTGGGCGGCGGTGAGGTGCTAGCTACCTCCTAGACATGGAGAGAGGGGGAGGTGGTCTGCTGGGGTGAGGGCAAGGTTGGCCGGCGAGTTGGTGCTCGGCATGGCTTGGCCTTGCCACTAGGGTGTAGGGGAAGGGGTGGTAATGGCATGGTTTGATTAAGTGGAGACAGAGGGAGTGTTTTGTGGTCAATTGGGTGGCCAAACCCTATTGAAACAATGAGCTAGCTATTTGTGTTTGATTCCGCCTGCCATGTGTTTGATGAAATGGCCGCAAGAGAAAAAGTTTTGAATTTTGGTTTCAAAATTTTTGGGTGATCTCCACTAGTGATAGGTAGTCTTTGGTTGCAAGGGTTTTGAAAGTGGAGCTCAAAAGGATGGTTTTTGAAATAGGGGTGATCTATGCATATGCAATAGATTCAATTTTCAAATGTAATTTAAAATAGTTAACTGAAGGTTTTTAGCAGATCACAAGGTGGGCCTTGGTACCTCATTATGTGTACTAGCAAGGGGTGCAAAGATCAAGAATTGTTTCTGTTAATTTTTGAGTACTAGGAATAGCCAAAGTAGGCATGAGAGTTAAATTTGCCAAAATGACCATTCCTTTTTAATTCTTTTTGATTTGATTTTCTTTAGGCAAAGTTTGGGAATTATGTAGATGATGTTTAAATCACCTAAGAAACATTTTACAAGCATTGGATCATTCAATCATGGCAATTCAAAACAACTCCTATTTTAAATGCACACATATATGAATGCTTTCATATTAAGTTTGGAAAAGTTTTTGTTAACCCAATTTTTGGTTGATTTGATCTTGATAAACTTGGATTGAAGTTTTGGGATGTTACAAACCTCATTATGGTTGCTCCACTGAATCTGGGAACTCCGTCCTAATGTAATCTTCGCGCTCCCAAGTAGCTTCCTCCTCGGTATGGTTGCTCCACTGAATCTTGAGAAACTTGATACTCCTGGTCCTGGTGGTTCTGTAGGCTTCTTCTAAGATATGGATGGGTACTTCTCGATAGGTCAGGTCCAAAACTTCAGTCTTCTCAGGCACTTCCAAGCATTTGCGAAGTAACGAGATATGGAACACATTGTGGATGGCTGACATCTCTTCAGGCAGTTCCAGCTAATACGATACTTCTCCTCGGCGGTTCAGAATCTTGAAAGGTCCGATATATCTGCGGGCTAACTTTCCCTTCAGACTAAAGCATTGAGTTCCTTTCAAGGGTGAAACCTTGAGATATACAAAATCTCTGACATTGAAAGTCAGGTCTCTCTGTCTTTTGTCAGCATAGCTCTTTTGTCTGGATTGGGTTGTCTTGAGGTGCTCACGGACCTTGTGAACTTTCTCTTATGCTTCTCAGAGAATGTTGGGTCCGAAGATCTAAGTCTCTCCTACTTGCGACCAATTCAAAGGGGTACGACACTTTCTTCCGTATAGGAATTCAAATGGTGCCATCTGCAAACTAGCTTAATAACTGTTGTTATATGAGAATTCTGCGAAAGGCAGGCAGTCTTCCAATTTTGATCCATATTCTAACACACAAGCTCTAAGCATATCCTCTAAGATTTGGTTGACTCTCTCTGTCTGTCCATCTGTCTGCGGGTGATATGCGGTACTGAAGTTCAACTTGGTTCCTAAACCTTCCTGAACTTTCTGCCAAAATCTCGAGGTAAACTAAGTTCCTCGATCTGATACGATGGTCTTGGGGGTTCCATGCAGACTAACAATCCTAGCAATGTATAGCTCTGCTAACTTTGCACTCTGGTAAGTTGTCTTGACAGGTATAAAGTGGGCTACCTTGGACAGTCTATCAACTATGACCCAGATTGAGTCATTTCCTCTACTGGAAGTAGGTAAACCGGTGATAAAGTCCATTCCAGCGGAATCCCATTTCCATTCCGGAGTCTGCAACGGTTGCAACAGTTGTACAGGTCTCTGATGCTCTGCTTTGACTCTTTGACAGATGTCGCACTTGGTGATGTAGCTTCCGATCTCTCTCTTCATCTTGTGCCACCAAAATTGCTCTTTCAAATCTTGATACATCTTTGTTCCTCCGGGGTGGATAGAATAAAGAGTATCATGAGCCTCCTTCATGATAACTTCCTTCAGCTCCGAATCTGCTGGAACATAGATACGTCCTTTGTACCACAGTACTCCTTCTTCGTCTTCGGTGAATCCAGGTACCTTTCCTATACCAATACGATGTTTTATGCCGTCGATACTTTCATTTCCCTTCTGGGCTTTCTTAATTTGGTAAATCAAAGTGGGTTGAAGTTCAATGCTCGCTAGGAATCCTTTGCAAACTAATTCAGTCCTGAACTGCTCCAACTCTTCATGCAAACTTGGCTGCTTCTCCTTGATCATGGTGTTAAGCCTACACGGCAATCTGCTAAGAGCATCCGCTACCACATTGGCTTTGCCGGGGTGATAGTGAATGTCAAGGTCACAATCCTTGATCAACTCTATCCATCATCTTTGCCTCATATTCAGCTCTTTCTGAGTGAAGATATACTTCAAGCTCTTATGATCTTAGTAAATCTCACAACGATTACCCATCAAATAATGACGCCATGTCTTTAGTGCTAGAACTACAACTGCTAGTTCAAGATCATGGGTCAGATAATTTTGCCCATGCTGCTTCAGTTGTCGAGATAGATACGCGATGACTTTGCCTTCTTGCATCAATACACATCCTAGACCAATCTTGGATGCATCACAATACACATCAAATGGCTTCTTGATGTCTGGCATGACCAAAATTGGGGCTGATATCAATCTCTTCTTCAGCTCCTGGAAACTGGCTTCACATTTGTCTGTCCATTCAAACTTCTTGTCCTTCTTCAACAATTGGGTCATGGGTCGGGCTATGCTCGAGAATCCCTCTACGAACTTGCGGTAATATCCCGCTAATCCGAGAAAAGAACGGACTTGGGTTTGAGTGGTTGGGGCCTTCCATTCTTCGACATCTTTGATCTTTGTGGGATCAACAGAGACTCCTCCGGCAGACACAATATGTCCTAGTAATCCTACTTCCTTCAGCCAAAACTCACACTTGCTGAACTTGGCATATAACTGATGCTCTCTCAGGGTTTCTAGAATGATTCTCAGATGTTGCTCATGCTCTTCTTCTGACTTGGAGTAGATAAGGATGTCGTCGATAAACACAACTACAAACTTATCTAGGAAATTCATAAAGATCTTATTCATGAGATTCATGAAATAAGCAGGGGCATTGGTTAATCTAAAAGACATAACCGTATACTCGTATAAACCATAGCGAGTAGTAAAGGCGGTCTTTGGAATATCCGTTGCACGAATCTTAAGCTGGTGATAACCAGTCCTAAGATCAATCTTTGAGAATACATGGGCTCCAGTCAACTGATCAAATAGATCCTCTATCTTTGGCAAGGGGTACTTGTTCTTGATGGTGACATCATTCAACTTTCGGTAATCTGTGCACAGACGGTTGCCTCCATCTTTCTTGTCAACGAATAACACTGGTAATCTCCATGGCGATGCACTTGGTTGAATCAAACCTTTGGCTAGCATAGCATCTAACTGCTTCTTCAGTTCCACTAACTCTGAGGGGTTCATGCTATAGGGCCTCTGGGCTATGGGTCCGGTTCCGGGGATTAGTTTGATAATGAACTCAATATCCCTATCCGGGGGCATACCTGGCAATTCATTTGGGAATACGTCGGTGTATTCACAGACTACTCTGACTTGGTCAATGGTGGGCAAGGCTACACTCTAGTTGCACTTGAATTGACAGGGTAAGGTTTCCGAGATATGCTCTACTGTGTCTCCAGAACTACTGGTCATGGTGATTGATTTCTTAGCACAGTCTATCAATCCTTTATGCCTTGACATCCAGTCCATACCTAGTACTACTTCCAATCCTTTGGTTCCAAGTACAATTAGGTTGGCATAAAAATCTATCCCATGTATTCTGATAGGTACAACTTTCCAAATTTTTCTAGCTTTGGTTGTTGACCCGGGGATTTGAACTATCATGACATGCTTTAGGTTGGTTGGACGAATATTACTAGTGCATGCAAATTCTTCGGTGACAAATGAATGCGATGCTCCCGAATCAAACAATACTCTTGCTAAAACTGAGTTGACAGAAAACATACCCAGCACTACATCTGGCGCTTCCTGGGCTTCTTCTGCATTCATGTGGAAGAGACGGCCATTGCGGTTGTGAGGGTTCCCCAGGGCAAATCTCCTTCCTGGCTGAACACGACGCTGCTGCTGAGCTGGGGCATTCAAATTGGGATTGGCTGCAGTCTTCTTGGGACACTCATTGGAGTAGTGACCCTTCACTCCACACTCAAAACAAGTGATCTGGGACTTGTCCTTGACTGCGACAGGCACAGCATTGCTGCCAGTTCTAGGTGCAGTGTTGTTGTTGTTCTTGGGAGGTGCACGATTGAAATTTTTGGCATTTCCGGAGTTGTGATTGTTTCCTCCGGACTTCACATTGCCTCCGCTACGGTTGGGGTAGCTTGGGCGAGAGTTTGGGGGTCGGTTGTTCCTTGGTGCATATCCTGGTGAAGAGTTGGGATGGTACTTCTGGTGACTATTGGATCCAGACTGCTGCATCATATGATGCTTGCAATTGTCGTTTGCCTGGTTAATCTTCCCTTCCATCTGGATGGCAGAGTCGACTAGCTCTTCGAGATCCTGGAAACGGATATTGACGAGGACAGTCTGCATCTCATCATGCAGTCCGTTCAAGAATCTCTCCTTCTTCTTGGCCTCCGTGTTGATCTCATCAGGTGCATATCTGGCAAGTGACAGGAATCTGTCACGGTACTCCACCATAGTCATTCTTCCTTGCTTCAATTCGCCGAACTCATCTCTCATTCTGTTGACTAGACCTTGCGGCACATGGGTGCGGCTGAACTTGACTTTGAATGCTTCCCATGTCATCACTTGACCATGGTTCATATTGCTGATGCTATTCCACCAAGCTCTTGCATCCCCTGCCTGATAGTTGGTGGCGAAGAGAACCTTCTCGGTTTCATCAACTCCTGCAACTTCGAGGTTGTTTTCCATGGTCTGTAACCAGTCATCAGCATCTAAAGGGTTCTCAGATTGGTTGAAGATTGGGGGATTGGTGTTCTGAAATTTTTTGAGTTTGGATCCATGGTGATCCTGATTTCCATGCCCTTGGTTGTTGAGAGCCATCTGGGCGATCTGTTGAAGTGTTGCTAAGTTGGCTTGGCGTTCTGCCCTGTTTGCTTCACGGTCTGCTATGAGATTCTGCAAGATCTGCAGCATTGGGTCCGGCGATGAGTTGCTCCCTCCTTGGTCTCCACGAGTCATCTGAAGATTGAGATAGATATAGGGATAAGAGGGAAATTCTAAGGTTCATGGTTTTTGACTTCCAAAGCTAAAACTTTGAGTTAGACTCATGTTTTTATACTAACTTCATTTCATTTATGCAAGAAAGCATACGGTACAACACACACCACAACAATCAAAGGGAAAACAGATGGTTTGAAGAACCATTCTGCAAGCTAAGATACAGTGAGATCGATACATCTCATGCTACGACAGTGCTCTAGTGCATCTACTCATCGTCGATGAAGTCTGAGTCCTCATTGTCAGTGTAGAAGTCTACGGCATCCTCGGCCAGAAAATCATCATCGATGCTGAGGTAAGAGTCCATGTTTCCCTGGATATCTTCACCTTCACCTTCTTCTTCCTTTGCTACCAGCTGAGCTTCCTGCTCCTTGGCGGTCTTCTCGAGGTCGGCCACCTTCTTGCGAAGACGGGCGATGGTGCTATCCTTCTTGGCATGCTGGCGGCGAAGACACGGACGGTCTTGGACAGACAGTGCGAAAGTCTGGACCTTCTAGTCGGCAATGGCACGGTTATGGTTGGCTAACTCTCTGGCATTGTCCAGTTCCTGCTGTCTGTCGTGAAGTAAGAAGTCAAGGTTCTCCACTTGACGCCTCAACTCGGGGTGGCCCGGCATTTCCATTGGCAGTCCCATGAAGTCACGTCTTGCATAGTGAAAAAACGGGTTCCTTGGGTCTTGTTGACGCTGAGGTCACATAGACGTGCGAGAGCTTCATGCATTGCCCTGGCTAATCCATCTAGCCAGTTGTTCTCTCTCACGGAGAACTAAATTCTTCCAGAAGTTGGCGCTTCAATGCTTCCTCTAAGATCTGCGGTGACTAGCCACTGTAAGTCTCCTCCTGGGGGTCCTGGAAGTTGAGCTCCAAGAAACTCCGGGTGCGGGCGTCCTAGTAACTCTGACAGTGAATCCAGATCCCTCTCGAAGATTAGCTGACCTCCATTTCCCAACTGGTAAAACTTGCTGAACTGAGTCTCCATCTACAAGAATTAAGGATGAGGAAGTTAGTGAAGTGATCAAGTGTGTCAAATTTTTAGTGGTAGTGGAAGAATTTTGAGTAACATGAATTTTTGAGAAAGAATCCACAAGGGTAAGAGAGGAGATAGTTTTTCATAAATACTCACATTGGTTTTGAAACTAAGTTTTTGTTTGACGTCCATTCTAACTAGGGTCTCCTATGGTCAGGATGGCTCTGATACCAACTTGTCAACACCCAGATTTTTAATCCCAGATGCCCGTTATGCCATACCTCGCAATCCCAGGATTACCATTTTTGCAAGACATAACGGATTGGATATCACAGTACATCATCCATTAAAAACCATACATAAGGTTTTACACAAATAAGGATCTCATGATCCAGTCTTAATACAACAAGCAGCGGAAATAAAAGACAGCGTAGCGGTGGGGTCCATCTTCAGGGGCACAGGCAATGCTAACGAAGGCAGATAGTCCTAGTTATCATAGTCGTCCTGCTGACCATCATCTTGAAAATCTCCTTCATAGTCTGGCCATGATAATAGCCAGGGACAAAAGCCATGAGTACTCTTTAAGTACTCGCAAACTACCACTAACAAGTAGTATAAATCTAAGTTAAAGTGCTAACTCTATGTTTAACTATAAAGTTAAGTTTGAAACCTAAGCTGAGTTCAGAAGCAAAAAAAGATAAAGTAAAACTCTAGAATCACTTAAGTTGGGGAAACTATTGTCATAAACACAACCCTGTTGTGGTCAAGTCAAGATTCATCATCTGACAACGAAACAGTATGGCTATTCCAACTGTCCATAACCGTGGACGCGGCTATTCGAATAGTTTGACACTCTGCAGAGGTGGTACACTTTCACCGGATAATCAAACATAACTTTCCCTTTACACACCCTAGTATAAGCACCTCTCCTATGAGCATGGCCTCCCAACCATGACCATCAGTCATCTTGGGCACTACATAGGTGGACAACATTGAGAGGTAGCCTCAGCTCAAACCTCTCCCGTGAGGGAACTAATACTAATGCATATAAATTTCCAGCTAAGCTTTACCCAATTCAGGTAATGTGGTTGTACGGAAATTTTGGAATGGTATCGCATCCGAATCCAACCATCAGTTTTATAAAAGGGTTAAGGCTCATGCTTCAACATTTTCAACATCATCAACCCTTTGTGTTTCTCAACACATGTCAAAACATCTCAATGGAGTGACTCGTCATTCCAAGGTTTTCATAATTCATTTTCACCAATTATTCCCATCTAAAGTGACTCAAGTTTTTAGATCCACTCTAAACTACTAAGTTAAGAGTGTTCACTAAGGTGGTAAAGATGGGTTCAATCTCATGCCATAGAATGACATCTAAGGGGTTCTAACTAGGTCAAGTTTTATACTTTTTATGCTACCTTCTAAACAAGTAAAGAACTTTGTATAAACTAAGAGGGTAAAAACTTGTAACTACTACTTGGAGTATCAATAGTCAAAGGGGTGTGATCAAAGCATGCTTAAGGTATCTTTGCTAAACCATCTAATTTGATTATAGTTTGTTAAGTACTACACTTGCAAGTGTTAACTTGCATTGCTAATGGTGGCTTGCACTTAAATAGTCCTAGCTTGATAATAGTAGCTTGCCTTGGTTGGTAAAGTGGTTGATGTTTTCTTCTTATTCTTCTTCTTGGTAGAACTCCTCCTCCTCCTCGAAAGTTTGGTCGGTACTAGCGTCTATAAATGCATAGGGAGTGCACAATCACCAAACAATACTTAACTAGACTAGATAGCATTCAAATACACACAATTGATGATCTATTATCATCACAAGCATCACAAGTTTAATTCAAAAGTTTCCTTCTTTTTATTTTAGAAAAGTAATTTCTACTCATTGAAAAATTAACTAAAATTTAATATTCACCACCCGAAATATGGGATCATGTGGACACATGTCCTCACCACATATTCTAACATGTGGGAATGATATTTAAGGGTTGGATCAATATTACTTTGGTTTAAGTTCATTATTTAATGAATTAAAGTGACTAGAAATGCCTATATAGCATTATTTTGGTACTAGTCCAAAGTCACTACATGTAAACCTTAATATTATTACATATTTGGATAGATATGGTAAAATGTGATTTTTGAGAGTTGGAATCAACTCAAAAGCTAACTTGGTTGATTTTATAAAAATGTTGCAAGTTGCAAAAGCTTATGTCTTCTTATTTTTATTAGGATAGATCTACAACTCTAATTGAATTAAATCCAACGGGATTGGATATATCATCTTAATACCTTTCAGACAAAATTGGTTTCATGCAATTTGGAGTCTGTAAAACTCATAGAATTGATTTTTGAAACACTGGACAGAAACTAGATTCAACTAAAAAGAAAAATCCAGATTTGAATAGGTAGGCTAGCGCGGGAAAAGGAATGGGCCGGCCAAGTGGCGCTCCGCGGCGCAGGGCTCAGCTAACAGGGGGTCCCGCATGTCAGCGGCACTTAAAACGCGAAACGGTATGCGCGCTGTGGGCCATGCGATTAGAATAGAAATCTACGGTTGAGGGTCTTAGTTGACGACGAACAGGTCGCCGACGAGCTCGAACCCTCGCGGCTCGGTGGGGGTCTGCTGGGGGCGTACCAGGGCTCCAGCGGGGTCGGCGAGGTGGGAAAACGACGTGGAAAACGACGGCGAGGCGAGGCGTGGGTGCGGCGGAGCTTGGGGCGGTCGCAATCAACGGCTCCCTTTTCCTCCTACCGCGGCTGCTCCGGCTCCAATTCCGGCGAGGCGGAGCTCGCCTTGCTCCGGCTAGAGGTGGGTGAGGTTTAGAGAGGTGAGGGGAGTGGAATGGTGTCGAGAAGAACGCCTGGGGAGGGCTCCTTTTATAGGCTCGACGGTGAGACCGACCGGGATGGCCGGTCGACGGTGGCGACATGGCTACGGCGGGGTAGAGGCATGGCTAGGGGTGGCGATCGATGGGCGGTTCCCTGGCGGTGCTCTAGAGCGTAAATGCGGCCGTAGGGGCGGTGGCACGCAGTCGGGGCAAGGTGGCTCTCTGTGCGGCAGAGGCGGCGGTGTCCACAGCGAGCGTTGGGCGGCGAATGGGCGTGTCCGTCATGTTCCCTGTGTCGTGGCAGAGCGGTAGGCGCGGGCTGCGGTCGAGCGATGGCTTGTGCATGCGTGCCGGGTGCGGCGCTCTGGCGTGCGCTCGGCATGGTGTGGTGGCACTGGGCGCGGGCTCTCCTCGGTGGTCCACTGCAGGGCTTGGCTCGGGCAGGGGACAGTGGGCGGCGGTGAGGTGCTGGCTACCTCGTAGACATGGAGAGAGAGGGGGAGTTGGTCTGCTAGGGTGAGGGCAAGGTTGGCCGGCGAGTTGGTGCTCGACATGGCTTGGCCTTGCCACTAGGGTGTAGGGGATGGGGTGATAATGGCATGGTTTTATCAAGTGGAGACAGAGGGAGTGTTTTGTGGTCAATTGGGTGGCCAAACCCTGTAGAAACAGTGAGCTAGCTATTTGTGTTTGATTCTGCCTGCCATGTGTTTGATGAAATGGCCGCAAGAGAAAAAGTTTTGAATTTTGGTTTCAATTTTTTTGGGTGATCTCCACTAGTGATAGGTAGTCTCTGGTTGCAAGGGTTTTGAAAGTAGAGCTCAAAAATATGGTTGCAAGGGTTTTTGAAATAGGGGTGATCTATGCATATGCAATAGATTCAATTTTCAAATGTAATTTAAAATATTTAACAGAAGGTTTTTAGCAGATCACAAGGTGGGCCTTGGTACCTCATTATGTGTACTAGCAAGGGGTGCAAAGATCAAGAATTGTTTCTGTTAATTTTTGAGTACTAGGAATAGCCAAAGTAGGGATGAGAGTTAAATTTGCCAAAATGACCATTCCTCCTTTTTAATTCTTTTTTATTTGATTTTCTTTAGGCAAAGTTTGGGAATGATGTAGATGATGTTTAAATCACCTAAGAAACATTTTACAAGCATTGGATCATTCAATCATGGCAATTCAAAACAACTCCTATTTTAAATGCACACATATATGAATGCTTTCATATTAAGTTTGGAAAAGTTTTTGTTAACCCCATTTTTGGTTGATTTGATCTTGATAAACTTGGATTGAAGTTTTGGGATGTTACATCTGCGATAGCCCAATTAGGCGCCTTGATCTATCTCTATAGATTTTAATGCCTAATATATATGACGCTTCACCAAGGTCTTTCATCGAAAATTTGCTGTTTAGATAACTTTTAACACTGTTTAAAAGATCTATATCATTTCCAATCAATAATATGTCATCCACATATAATATCAGAAATGCCACATTGCTCCCACTCACTTTCTTGTAAATACAAGCCTCTCCATAAGTTTGGACAAATCCAAACTCTTTGATCACCTCATCAAAGCGAAGATTCCAACTTCGGGATGCTTGCTTCAGTCCATAGATGGATCGCTGAAGTTTGCATACCTTATTAGCATCCTTAGGATCGACCAAACCCTTAGGTTGTATCATATACAACTCTTCTTCAATCTTACCACTGAGGAACGCAGTTTTGACATCCATCTGCGATATTTCATAATCGAAATATGCAGCAATTGCTAACATAATCCTAACCGACTTAAGCATCGCTACGGGAGAGAATGTCTCATCGTAGTCAACTCCTTGAATTTGTCGAAACCCCTTTGCGACAAGTCGAGCCTTATAGATGGTCACATTACCATCAGCATGAGTTTTTCTTTTGAAAATCCATTTATTCTCAACGGCCTTTCGGTCGTGAGGTAAGTCCACCAAGTTCCAAACTTGGATCTCGTACATGGATTCCATCTCGGATTTTCATGGCTTCTAGCCATTTGTTGGAATCCGGGCTCATCATCGCTTCTTCATACGTCGCACGGTGATCCATTTCATCAACCATGAAATTCACAACAGGATTGCCGTACAGTTCAGGAGCTGCACGTGTCCTGCTTGACCTGCGAGGTCTGGTAGTGTCCTCTTTCGGAGTTTCATGATCATTATCATTAGCTCTCTCTTCATCAGGTGAAGTCAACTCCGAAAAAACTTCTGGTGCTACGCCACTCGCCATTCCATGAAGAGAAGGTTCAATAACCTCTTCGAGTTCTACCTTCCGACTACTCACACCTTTCGTGAGAAACTCCTTCTCAAGAAAGGATCCATTCTTGGCAACAAAAACCTTGCCCTCGGATCTGTGATAGAAGGTATACCCAATTGTTTCCTTAGGGTATCCTATGAAGACGCATTTTTCTGCTTTGGGTTCGAGTTTATCTGGTTGAAGTTTCTTCACATAAACATCGCATCCCCAAACTTTAAGAAATGACAGCTTAGGTTTGTTTCCAAACCATAATTCATACGGTGTCGTTTCAACGGATTTAGATGGTGCCCGATTTAAAGTGAATGCAGCTGTTTCTAGTGCATAACCCCAAAATGACAGAGGTAAGTCGGTCAGAGACATCATAGATTGAACCATATCCAATAAGGTACGATTACGACGTTCCGACACACCATTACGTTGTGGTGTTTCGGCAGGCGTGAGTTGTGAAACTATTCCACACTCTTTATGTGTGTGCTAAACTCGTAACTTAGATACTCTCCTCCACGGTCAGACCGCAGAAATTTGATCTTTCTATTACGATGATTTTCCACTTCATTCTGAAATTCCTTGAACTTTTCAAAAGTTTCAGACTTGTGTTTCATCAAGTAGATATACCCATATCTACTCAAATCATCCGTGAAAGTAACAAAATAACGATATCCACCTCGCGCCGACATACTCATTGGTCCACACACATCAGTATGTATGATTTCTAATACATTTGTCGCCCGTTCCATTGAACCAGAAAACGGCATTCTAGTCATCTTGCCCATGAGGCATGGCTCACATGTATCAAATGATTCAAAATCAAGTGATTCCAAAACTCCATCAGAATGGAGTTTCTTCATGCGTTTAATGCCAATATGACCTAGCCGGCAGTGCCACGTATATGTAGACATATCATCATCAAGTTTAATCTTTTTAGCATTAACATTATGAATGTGCGTAATATTACTATCGAGATCCAACAGTAATAAACCATTCAACATAGGTGCATGACCATAAAAGATATCATTCTTATAAATCGAACAACCATTGTTTTCAGATTTAAAGGAATGACCACTTTGCATCAAACGCGATCCAGATACAATGTTCATGCTCAGTGCAGGCACTAAATAAAAATTATTTAGGTTTATAACTAATCCCGATGGCAAATGGAGAGGTAGCGTCCCGACGGCGATCACATCAACTTTTGATCCATTGCCGACCCGCATCCTGACCTCATCCCTTGCTACTTGTCGCTTGTTCCGTAGCCCTTGAACCGAGTTACATATATTAGCAACTGATCCGGTATCAAATACCCAGGTGCTACTGCGAGTACTAGTCAAGTACACATCAATAACATGTATATCACATATACCTTTGTTTGCCTTGCTGGACTTCTTGTCCGCCAAATACTTGGGGCAGTTGCGCTTCCAATGGCCAGTCCCCTTGCAATAGTAGCACTCGGTATCAGACTTAGGGCCAGCCCAGGGTTTCTTTTCAGGCGTGGCAATAGACTTGCCACCCTTCTTTCCCTTGTTCTTGCCTTTCTTGTCTTTCTTGAAACCGGTGGTCCTATTGATCATCAACACTTGATGTTCTTTCCTAATCTCCACTTCTGCAGGCTTAAGCATTGACAAAAGCTCGGGAAGAGACTTCTTCATGCCCTGCATATTATAGTTCATCACGAAGCTCTTGTAGCTAGGTGGTAGAGATTGGAGAACACGATGTATGCCTAAGTCAATGGGAATCATTATTCCCAAGGACACAAGCTTATCGGCGTACCCAGACATTTTGAGTACGTGCTCACTAACGGAGCTGTTTTCCTCCATCATGCAGCTAAAGAACTTTTCTGTAGCATTATAACTCTCTACGGCAGCATGGGTATCGGAAATCATTTTCAATTCTCCCATGGTATATAAGGCATTGCAATTTTCGAAACGCTTTCAAAGTTCTGGCTCTAGCCCATACAGTATGCCGCAATGAACTAAGTTGTGGTCCTCCTGACGAGTCACATAGACATTCTTTTCCTCATCAGGGGCATCAGGAGCTGGTGGGGGGCCTAGCGGCGCATCTAGCACATATTGCTTTTGTGCAGCAGTGAGGAGAATCCTCAAATTCATAGCCCAGTTGGTGAAGTTGCTACCATTCGCAGTAAGTTTCTCTTTCTCCATGAACACATTGAAATTAAAAGCAGGTGGTGCCATCTACAATAGAATTTCTAAAGTTTATTTAGACTAAGTTTATGATAGATTGAGTTCAACTAGTCCAAATTACTAATGAACTCCCACTCAAAAACAACATCCCTCGTGCCTTTTTAGTGATTACATGAACCAAATCCACTACACCAAGTCCGATCATCACGTGAGTTGATATAGCTTCAAAGGCGAGCATCTATATGGGCATCATATCAACCATATGACTCATGCTTAACCTTTCGGTCCGTGTTCCGAGGCCATGTCTGTACATGCTAGGCTCGCCAAGTAAGAACCTTAGTATTCACGTGTGTAAAACTGTCTTACACCCGTTCCTATGAAAGCGTGGATTCGAGTACACCCGATCATCACGTGATGTCTCGAAACACGATCCACAGAATGGTGCATACTCAAGGAAGAACACATTTTTATCTTGATATCTAAATGAGGGATCATCTTATAATGCTACCAAAAGCGCCAAACTAGCAGTATAAGATGCAAACATCTAATGTGTAAAGTGAGATGATATGGTCCATGCAATTGATCTCTATCACTTGCATCGTGGTATGATCTCTATCATTCCTTTGTGGGTAAGGCCAAGGTCTATGGAACTTACACGTTTAGTGTGTTGTAAGAGTATCTATCATAAATCTACTTACAACAATACCATATCAATACACTAGCCCAGCAACGATCTAAACTAGATGCATCTAATTTATCAATTGCAAGTTTTTCGTGGCTTAGGGCTTTCGGAGATAGAACCGTTCTCACCTACGAACATGAACCACAACGAGGATAACTAAGTTATTAGCAACTCGTTGTAAATCAAATATTGACTATAGTAGGAGAGACAGACACCTGCCAGCCACTTATGCAAAACAAGTTGCATGTCAGTCGTGGAACCGGTCTCATGTAAGATGACATGTAAGGTTGGTCCGGGCCGCTTCATCCCACTATGCCACCAATATCCAAAATACATAGAAGATGCAATAACATGATCATCATCGCCCACATATCAACATATGTGTACTACTCGTGCTAAGCACCTACGCGTAGATCAGGCTCTGATACCACTGTTGGGTCCTCAGCATAGAAAACAAAAAAATTCCTACGGTGTGAACTATACGCCAAGATCTATCTACTAGGTACAAAGCAACGGGTGGACATACATCCGACGAGAACTTACCCTCGTAGACAACGAAGTTTGTTAACGGGTAGGAACTCGTAGTTGATGTAGTTGTACACTTGCCGATCTCAAGATCGTGAGGAAGTCCGAGCGCCGCAACTCAGCAGCACATCCGCACTCGCACACACGTTCAAGCCACCGGACAACCTCCACCTCCTCGCTCCAGCGATCCAGCGGAAGCAGCAACTCCTTCTAGACGAAATTCCACCGGGAACATGTATCTCGCTAATCCGAGACCATGGGGGAATAATTCTAGAGGGGGAGAGAGATCCTTCACAAGGAGGTGTGAGGATGAAGGAGGGCATGGGTGGCCTTTTATAGGAGGAGGGGGGTGCCCCCTCTCTCCATGGCCGGCACATGGGGGGTGACCCCTCACCTCCCCCATTCATGTGGTGGTAACCCCTCCACATTAAAATGCCTCTTCACATTCCCTTTTAAAGTCTCCACTTTAAATGCATTAAATATCTCCAAATTTAATGCTCTCTCATTTAATAAAACTCTTTTTATTAAATTTATTCAGAATTTTGTTAATTACTTTAATTAACAAACATTCACATATAGCCCCTTGCAATATTTCAATATCACATGCAGAACCACTTTCTGCAATTTCACCCGAAACAATTTCCGGTTTCTATTGAAACAATTCCTATGCTTTGCAATTCTTTCGTCTTAAACATATGTGCTCCAAAATGGTGTCCGGTACCTCTTAAGTGTGCCACCCTACGGTTCGCGAATAATGCAGACATGATCGAGACCCTTCTCCGATCAATAATCAGCAGCGGGACCTGGAGATCCGTACTGACTCCTACACATTCAACGATGACTTCTGTGATCGTGAGAACCTTTAACGCTTGTAACTAAATCCCTTTGTCTCTCGATATATTACATGTCCGAGATTCGATCATCGGTATCTCCATACCTATTTTGATCTCGTTACCGACAAGCACTCTTTTCTCGTTCCCGTGATATAACATTCTAGTGATCACATCACTTGCTTGCAAGCTATCTTAATGTGATATCACCGAGAGGGCCCAGAGTATATCTATCCGTCATCTAGATTGACAAATTCCACTCTTGATCCATGAGCCTCAACATAACACCTTCGTAGTACTGAACCCATCTTTATAGTCACCCTGTTACGGTGTGACGTTTGATGTTATCAAGATACTCTTCCGGTGTTAGTAATTAACATGATCTCATGGTCTAAGGATAAAGATTACTTCGTATGATGTTATAGCAATATAAACATAATGACTTGATCGTAATGCTATACTTCGGATGAATGTTCATCACATCATTCCACCAATGGTGTGACCTTGTTCTTAACAACATCCAATGTACATGATCAGGAAACCTTGATCATCTAGTTAATCAACAAGCTAGTCTATAAGAGAGGCATAACTAGGAACCCTTTTTGTTTATTAAACACACATGTATTGATGTTTCCGATCAATACAATTCTAGCATGTAAAATAAACATCTACCATATATAAGGAATATATAATAACAACTTTATTATTGCATCTTAGGGCATATTTCCTTCAAATCCACCTTCAGGTTATCATCCGAACCCCCTCTAGTATTAATCTGAAATAGCATCTCAATAATCAATAATCAATCTGAAATAGCATCTCAATATCCATCGGATCCCCGCACACACAACATGCAGAATTACAAATAGATGATCTTGATCATGAACGGAGCTCACAAGATCTAGACATGAAAGCACAAAGGAGGAGAACCAGCCATCTAGGTACTACATAGATCCGTAGTCCAAGGATGAACTACTCACGCATCACACCGGAGGCTTGCATCGTGATGAAGAAGGCCTCTAGGGTGAATTCCCCTCTCAGGCAGGGTGCCGGGAAGAGATTCAGATCCCTCCCAATCTAGGGATGGAGATGACGGCGGCTATAGACTCTTTCGTGGATTTTTGTGGTCGAGGACTTAGAGTTTACGTCCTGAGGGAATCTTATAGTCGGAAGTGGATACCGAGGGGGTGCCAGGGGCCACCATACCACCCCCTAGCGCGGGCCCAGCCTGGTCGCGCGGCCAGGTGGTGTGGCCAGCCTCTGGCCCTTCTCCGTCTCGTATTCTGGGACTTGATGACTTCCAGAAAAATAGGCACTTTGGCTTTTGTCCCGTTTAATTCCGAGAATATTCATTTTCTGACTTTCCTGGAACAAAAAATAGTAGAAAATTGGCAGCTGGCACTATAGCTCTTGTTAATAGGTTAGTCCAAGAAATCATATGAAAAGTACCCCAAAGTTGGAACAAAACACAAGAAAGTGGATAAAACCAAGCATGGAACATCAAAAATTATAGATACATTTGCAATGTATCAACATCCCCAAGCTTAACTCCTGCTCGTCCTCGAGTAGGTAAGTGATAAAAAGAAAGAATAATTTTTGAGGTGACATGTACCATCAAAGACTTGATCAAAGTATTTGTACAACATTCAAAGCTGGGATCATAGTACTTCAATCATAACATGGAAGACAAAGTTCTAGCAATAAGTAAAAAAACTATGATGCAACATGAAAAGGCACAAACAAAAGATTCATGAATAACAACGCTTTGCAAGACGTTTGTTTGTTTCACATAAAGAAAACATAGCATAATAGCATTCAGCTTGTCCCTCATAGAGTAGCAAAGATAAATGCATAGGACACCTTCAAAGTTCATAAGAGTGACTAGATACAATAGTTTAAAAGAAGCAATATCAAGTTATGCATCAATCAACTAGTCTTGGGACAATGCACATAGAACTAAGAATGGCCACTATGCTCTCAAAGTAAGTGCATAAAGATAGAAGGTGGAGACTCAATATAATGGTGGAAGAAAGGCCTTTGTAAAAGGAAGTAGGGATTCAAGTCTCATAAAGAGCTTCCAAAAAATATGGTACTTATAGCTTTCATCTCTAATTGCCCCTATCATAAGCATCTTGAAGTGATTAAGGTTAAAGTGAACAAACTATGGTGTACATGTTTGACGAAGTATAAGTTCAAAATCTCATGTCCCTTGTATACGAGGACCGCTCCTCATGCTACTCAAGTTTAGTCACTGGTAAGTTCTTGTCATTGTAAGTACATGTGTATCATAGAGAACCGCCAATGGGGTACCCCTTGCCCGATGATACGGAAGAATCCCCATATCAAAATGACAAGGCAAGCAGACAACGAGCATCTCAGCATTCTTCTTATTTACCATGGGAATATGGTGCTTTTTTTTCTCTCTTTCCTCTTTTCATAGTATCTCTTTTTTTCTTTTTCTCTTCTTCTCAATATAGGACTCTTTTTTTATAAGAAGAATGCTTCATAGACAGCTCATTATGGTTACGCTGCAGGTTTCCACCATGGCAGCATGGATTAGACCAGCGGCCCAGGTGTTTCTCTAACACATGTACATAACTCCATGGACTTACAAGCTCCCCTTTCATTTCACATCGACGACATCCATATACAAAAGAGCATGATATCAACTAGGTACAAGTACCAAGTGCAATGTTGAAAGCGTTCCCCATGAAAGCATGGTTCTGCTAATTCCCAACAAATAAGTTCAAGCACATACAACATAGACGACACAATGGTTCAAGTTTATGAAGGGAAAGAAAAGTAAAGTGTGCCATCAAGTTCGTGAGAGCTTTAATCACTAGTTTTCTCATAACAAGTTTAATTTGGAAGGTAAACAAAAGCATGAATATACTTGGAACAGCATAAGCTAATAGGTAGGTATGGTGGACTCTATGGAATAACTTGGTTTAGGGAGTTGGATGCATGAGTGGAACTCATACTTGGTTGTGGAGGCTAGCAAAAGACTGGGAGCGACAAACTAAGAGAGCAATAATGCCATAATCATGAAGAGCGACAAAACATCATTGATCAAAGCATAAAGTGATACTACAAGTTGAAAACTAAAGGATCATAAAGGCTATGGTGACTTGAGATAGGCATAACATGGTGTGAGCGTGTGCCAAGTCAACCCAAATAAAGCATCAAAGGAGAATATCACTATACTATGCTTTAATATGCTAAAACAACGCATGATTCATCCAAGGCACATTAAGCAATCTCAATTGTTTATAGCAAGTCATGCTACATCAAATAATACTAAGCATAAAGCCAAAACAATATCAAGCATGGCATGACAAAGCATAGGCCACAGTCAAAAACAAGCTCTTTTTACCACATAAGCATGAACTTTCCTACTCTTTTCCAAACCAAACCAAACTATTTGCAAACCAAAGAATGAAAGAGGGGGTCCAACCAATTTATTCAGAAAACTAAGAAAACAAAAAACCAAAACGAAAACGAAAAAGAAGACGCTCCAAGAACAACACAGCTGTGCATGAAACAATAAAAATAAAGCGTTTGGAAGAAACCTGGAATTTTTATTGATCAAGAAGGGGATGCCTTGGGAATCCCCAAGCTTTGAAGTTTGTACTTCTTGGAGATTTAATGGGGTGACACGCGTGGCATCCCCAAGCTTGAGCTTTAGTCCATCCTTCATCTCATTACTCATTCCTTCCATACACCTGAAATTTTTCCTTCATACAAAACTTCACACAATTTTTATTAGCAACATTAGTTCACTCAAGATAAAAGGTCTTAAGGTTCAGTTCTAACACCAAATAAACTTCCATTAGAATACTAGCTACTGAAGAACTTCCCTCAAAAAGCTCAATTCCCCAAAAGAACTCAAAAAGTAACCAACAAGAAGCAAATGCAGAAAATGGCAGAAATCTGTTAAAACAGACCAGCAGGTAAAGATGAATTTTTTCGAAGACCTTATGTTGCTCAAATCAAAAAGTGTTGAAGTAACTAAAGTTATATAACAACCTGGGGCAGAAGCACAAAAATTCACGCCTCAAAAAGATGTTCAGAGATTTTACACGAATTTTTATGGTGAAGCACAGAAATCTGTTTTGGGACAGCAACTTTCCCAATTATTACTTCTCTCTCATTAGAGGTTACTCTTGGCACAAAAAGAAAATAAAAAGGATAAGGAGAGTTTATTACTGAAGTAATAACTTCCAAGACTCATCTAAAACTTTTGCGTTATCTCCCAATAAGTACTTTTCTTTAACGCCTTTAAGTTAGGCATAAGAAGCAAGAAAGAATCAAGTGTTCTCAAATGAAGAAGCATTAAGACCAAATTTTGTTTTCATAGGAGAAGCAAAAGAAATATTTTCTCTCTTTTTACGGAAGTGTTCTATACCTTTCTTGAGTGGGAGTTGATATTTAATGGTGCCTTCTTTCATTTCAATGATGGCACCAACAGTTCTAAGAAAAGGTCTTCCCAAAGTAATAGGACAGGAAGCATTGTATTCAACATCCAAAACATAGAAATCAACGGGGACATAGGCATTGTTAACCATAATAAGAACATCATTAAGACTACCCATGAGTTTCTTTTTAGCATTATCATCAAGTGGGACATTCAAATAACAATCTTCAAGTGGAGGCAAATCAAGCATATCATAAATCCTTCTAGGAATAATAGAAATACTACTATCAAGATCACATAAAGCTTTGAAATCAAAGTCATTCACTTTCATATTAATGATGGTTCCCAACAATCTTCTTGTTTTATAGGAATAGAAGATTTATGTTTCATCTTTTCTTCTTTAATCTTTATGAGAGCATCAGTAATGTGTTTTGTAAAAGCCATGTTCATAGCACTAACATTAGGACTTTTAGCAAGCTTTTGTAGGAACTTAATAACTTCAGAGATATTGAAACCATCAAGATCAAAGTCAAATTTATCATCTAAAGTAGTAGAAATATTACTAGCCTCAACACTAGTGGTGGTAATAGTAGAAACACTAATGTTTCTAGCAATTTCATCTTCTCTTTCCCACTTAGCATGTAATTCAGCTCATAGTCTAAGATTTTCGTCAATTCTTACTTGTATAGCATTAGTAGCTGCAAAGGGATTCTCATTAGTTTCAGGTTTAGCAGCCATTTTATTCAAAGAAGATTGAGCTTCAACCAAAGATGCTATATTTCTTTCAGCATTAGAGAGTTTTTCCTCAATAGTTTTATTGAAAGTAGTTTGTTTACTAATAAAGTCTTTAAGCATAACTTCAAGTTCAGAGGGAGCACTCCTATTATTGTTGTAGGAATTTCCATAAGCATTACCATTGTTGGGAGGATATGGCTTATAATTGTTGTGACCAAAATTGTTCCTATAAGCATTATTACCATAAGCATTGTTGCCCAAATTATTATTTCTTATGAAGTTCATGTCAACTTGCTCTTCTTAAGCAACCAAAGAGGCTAAAGGAACATTATTTGGATCAATATGGGCTTTCCCATTAACAAGCATAGACATAATAATATCAATCTTATCACTCAAGGAGGATGTTTCCTCAACAGAATTTACCTTCCTACCTTGTGGAGCTCTCTCGGTATGCCATTCAGAATAATTAACCATCATATTGTCCAGAAGTTTTGTTGCAGCACCCAAAGTAATGGTCATAAACGTACCTCCAGCAGCAGAGTCCAATTGGTTCCTTGAAGAATAGTTCAATCCTGCATAAAAAGTTTGGATGATCATCCAAACAGTCAGTCCATGAGTGGGACAATTCTTTACCAAAGATTTCATTATTTCCCAAGTTTGAGCAACATGATCATTATCAAGTTGTTTAAACTTCATTATTTCACTTCTCATAGATATAATCTTAGCAGGAAGGTAGTATTTCCCAATAAAAGCAGCTTTGCACTTAGTCCAAGAATCAATACTATTCCTAGTTAAGGAATTCAACCATTCTTTAGCTTTTCCTCTCAAAGAGAAAGGAAACAATTTCAGCTTAATAATATCACCATCTATATCCCTATGCTTTTGCATCTCACAAAGTTGAACAAAGTTATTTAGATGGGAAGCAGCATCTTCATTACCAATACCAGAAAATTGTTCTCTCATAACAAGATTGAGCAAAGCAGGTTTTATCTCAAAGAAAGTATCTTCAGTCACAGGTGGAGCAATAGGTGTGCTCATAAAATCATTGTTGTTGGTGCTAGTGAAGTCACACAACTTAGTGTTTTCAAGAGTAGTCATTTTTTTGGGTTTTCAAATAAGAAAGCAAACTAGTAAAACTAATTTTTTTGTGTTTTTTGAATAACAAAACAAGCAAACAAAGCAAAAATAAACTAAGCAAAACAAAAATAACAAAGTAAAGAGATTGGTTATGAGGGACTCCCCTTGTGAAGATGTCCTTGACTCCCCTGCAACGGCGCCAGAAAAAAGCTTGATGGCTCTGTGTATGGCGCCTAGAAAAGTGCTTGTGCGATGATGATGTAGAGCTCGTTGGGAACCCCAAGAGGAAGGTATGATGAGCACATCAGCAAGTTTCCCTCAGTTATGAAACCAAGGTTTAATCGAACTAGTAGGAGCAAGGAAACACCCCAAAGGTGTTACTAGTTGAGCTTTGGCAGGGCGCACTACCGGTGCTAGTAGCAACGTGGAGACCTGCACAACACACCCACAGAACTTTGTACCCAACTTGCGATGAGGTTGTCAATCTCACCGTGTTTTGCGGAAAACTAAGGATTAAACGTATCGAATGGAAAGAAGTAAAAGTTTGCAGAAAGTAAACACAAAGAAGAAACAGTTTATAGATTGAATGTAATAGACAAGGACCGGGATCCATAGTTCACTAGAGGTGTCTCTCCTTAAGATAGATAACATGCTGGGTGAACAAATTACAGCGGGGCAATTGACAAACACCGATAAAACAATACATGCATATACTAATCATCTTGACTCCTTTGGAATTTGATTGGGCATTACAACATTATACATAGACCGCCATCCAACTGCATCTATGACTAATAATCCACCTTCAGGTTATCATCTGAACCCCCTCCAGTATTAAGTTGCAAGCAACAGATTATTGCTTTACAAACTGCGTGTAAAGTAAACAATACGATTGTTCTATGAACAAAGGATTGTTGTTTTCTCCCTAGTAGCAACAACACATCTAGTACCTTAGAGATTTTTGTCACTTCCCCAGATTACCAGAGGCATGAACCCACTATCGAGCATAAATACTAACTCTTGGAGTTGCTAGCATCTACTTGGCCAAGATAGCTACTAACAACGGAAAGCATGCAAGATCACAAATAACAAAGACATGATAGAATCAATAATCTATCTAAAATAGCATCTCAATATCCGTCGGATCCCTGCAAACACAACATGCAGAATTACAAATAGATGATCTTGATCATGAATGGAGCTCACAAGATGTAGACATGAAAGCACAAAGGAGGAGAACCAGCCATCTAGCTACTACATGGATCCGTAGTCCAAGGATGAACTACTCACGCATCACACCGGAGGCTTGCATGGTGATGAAGAAGGCCTCCAGGGTGAATTCCCCTCTTCAGCAGGGTGCTGGGAAGAGCTTCAGATCCCTCCCGATCTAGGGATGGAGATGACAGCGGCTACAAACTCTTTCATGGATTTTTTTGATCGGGTACTTAGGGTTTACGTCCCGAGGGTATCTTATAGTCGGAAGGAGGGACCGAGGGGGTGCCAGGGGCCACCACACCACCCCCTGGCACGGGCCCAGCCTGGCCGCGCGGCCAGGTGGTGTAGCCGGCCTCTGGCCCTTCTCCGTCTCGTAATCTACCACTTGATGACTTCCGGAAAAATAGGCACTTTGGCTTTTGTCCTTTCCAATTCCGAGAATATTCATTTTCTGACTTTCTTGGAACCAAAAATAGCAGAAAACAGGCAGCTGGCACTGTGGCTCTTGTTAATAGGTTAGTCCAAGAAATCATATGAAAAGTACTCCAAAGTTGGAACAAAACAAAAGAAAGTGGATAAAACCAAGCATGGAACATCAAAAATTATAGATACATTTGCAATTTTACAGCGCCCGACCAATTGCCACCACCCTAGCAGCGCCATTACATCGTAGAGGACCGCCAGGAGACCGGACATCGATCGCCGCTCGCAGCCACGCGCCTAGCAGCCCGTAGCCATGTCGCCACCGTCGCCTGGCCATGCCGCTCGGTCTCTCCGTCGAGCCTATAAAAGGAGGCCTCCCCCAGCCTCATTCTGCACACCACTCACCTTCTCTCTCGCCACTAACCATCCCACACTTCTCCCTGGAGCCACTCGAGCCCTTAGTCTCCGGAATCGTGCCGAAGCTCGCGGCAGCAGAGGAGAAAGGGGGTCGTCGATTGCGACCACCCCAGGAGCCGCCGCGACCACGCCTAGCGCCGCCGTTGTCCACCAGTTCGATCGCCCCCACCGCTGATCCTAGCTAGAGCCCTGGTAAGCCCCAATGCACCCCCACCGAGCCGCTAGGGTTAGCTCTCGCCGGTGACCTGTTTGCCGGGGACGACGCTCCTCAGCCGTTGATCCACCTTCTAATTGTAGTGCCCAGATTGCCCCATACCGTTTCAGGTTTTAAGTGTCGCTGACATGCGGGACCAACCTGTGAGTAGCCCTCTGCACCGCGGAGTGCCACTCAGCCAACCCGTTTAGTTTCCCGCGCTAGCCCACAAATTCAAATCGATATTTTTCTCTTTAGACTTAAACTCAATTCCGTCCACTTGTTTAAAAATCATTTTAGAGAGATCCACTTAACCACAATGCATGATTCAAATTTTGTTAGAAAGATAACTAAAATCTCTATCCAAGCCCGTTGGATTTAAATCAATTGGAGTTAGAGATCACATATAGAAAAAATAACAAACAGAGACTTTTCTACATTCAAACAGTTTTGAAAAATCAACCATAATAGCTTTTGAATTGATTCCAACTGTCAAAGATCACATTTGACAATACCTATCTGAATATGTAATGATATTTAGGTTTGCATGCAGTGAATTTGGACTAGTACCATAATAATGCTATATAAGCATTTCTAGTCACTTTAAATCATTTAAATAATAAACTTCAACTTATTGAAATATGATCAAACATTTAAATCACATTCCCATGTATTAGAATATGTGGTCATGACATGTTTCCACATAAGCCCATATTTTAATTGGAGAATATTAAATCTTAATTAATTTCAATGAGTAGAAATTACTTTTCTCAAATAAAGTAAATGAAACTAGTTCATTAAATCTTGTGATGATTGTGATGATGCTAGTTCATCAAGTGTGTGCCTTAGTGTGCGAAATAGACTAGTTAAGTATTGATTGGTGATTGTGTATCCCGTATGTATTTATAGACGATAGTACCGACCAAGTCTACGAGGAGGAGGAGTTCTACCCCAAAGAAGACGAGGAGAATTTTAACCACTTCACCAATCAAGGCAAGCTATTATTAGCAAGCTAATACTTGCAAGCCATCACTAGACACAAGATAAACTAAGCAAGATTCATTAGGCATGCTTTGGTTATACCTTTTGATTTATACCAATCCCAAGTTTTACTTACAAGTTTTAGTTTTTACTTTACCAAAGTTTCTTTACTTTTAGTAATGCTTGGTGAGATTTTAGAAGGTAGTATAGATAGCATAAAGAGTATAAAACTTGGCCTTACTAGATGTCATTCTATGGTATGAGATTGATATTAGCATCCCACCTTAGTGAACACTCTTAACTTAGTAACTATTTCCTAGCATAAAACTTGATCACTTTAGATGGGATTACTTGGTGAAAATGATTATGAAAACCTTGGAATGATGAGTCATTCTATTGAGATGTTTTGACATGTGTTGAGAAACCCAAATGGTTTATGATGATGAAAATGTTGAGGCATGAGCCTTAGCCCTTTATAAAAACTGATGGTTGGGTTCGGATGTGATACCATTCCAATTTTACCGTACAACCACAATACTTGAATTGGGTAAGGCTTAGCAGGAAGTTTATATGCATTAGTATTGGTTCCCTCGCGGGAGAGGTTTGAGATGAGGCTACCTCTTGATGTTGTCCACCTATGAAGTGCCCAGGATGGCAGATGGCCATGGCTGGGAGGCAAGCTCATAGGAGAGGTGCTTATACTAGAGTGTGTAAAGGAAAGGTTATGATTGATTATCCGCATACTAAGTATGATGATTCAGGTTTATCCCTGACGGATGTATCGAATTTTGTGGTGAAAGTGTTCCACCTCTACAGAGTGTCAAACTATTCAAATAGCCACGTCCATGGTCATGGACAGTTGGTGTGGCCATACTGTTCCGTCGTCAAATGTTTTCAAAATGAATTATGACATGACTTTACCACAACAGGGTTATGACTATGAAAACTAAGTTCCCACTTAGGGGATTTAGAACTTTATTTTTATCTTTCTTTGTTTCTGAACTCAGCTTAGGTTTCAAACTTAACTGTGCAAATAAACTTAGAGTTTAGCATTCCTACTAGAACTACTTTACTTGTTAGTGATAGTTTGCGAGTACTTAAAGAGTACTGCTGGCTTTGTCCCTGGCTATTCTCGTGGCCAGACTATGAGGAGGACTATCTGGAAGAAGGATAGCAGGACGGCTACGACAACTAGGATCATCTCCCATCGTCAGCATTGCTTGTGACACTAAAGATGGAGCCCACCGCTACGCTTATTATTTCGCTACTTGTTTGTATTAAGACTGGATCATGAGATCCTTTATTCATGTAAGACCTTATTATGGTTTGTAATGGATGATGTATTGTGATATCCAATCTATTATGTCTCGCAAAAATGGTAATCTGGGGATTGTGATGTATGACATAACAGGCATCTAGGATTAAAAATCTGGGTGTTGACAATTTGGTATCAGAGCCATCCTGACCATAGGAGACCCTAGTTAGAATGGACGTCTGAACAAAAACTTAGTTTCAAAACCAACAGAAGTGAGTATTTGTGAAAACCTATTTCCACTCTTATCCTTGGGTTTCTTTCAAAAAAAATCATGTTCCTCCAAAACTCTTACATTACTATATAAAATTTGACACACTTGATCACCTCACTAACTTACTCATCCTAAATTCTTATAGATGGAAGTTCAGTACTGCAAGTTCATTGAGCAACAATTTGGGCAACGAAGGCCAAGTGATCTTCGAGAGGGATCTTGATGCACTGTCTGAGTACATTGAGCGTCCGCATCCGGAATTCTTCGGAGCCCAACTCAAGGATTTTCCAAGAGGAGATTTACAATGGTTGATAGTTGCTGATCTTCGAGGCAAGATGGAAGCACCACTTCCCGAGAAGATTCAATTCACTATGAGAGAGAACAACTGGCTAGATGGATTACCCAGGGCTATGCATGAAGCTCTCACCCGTCTTTGTGGACAGAACGTCAACTTGATCCAGGGAACTCGCTTTGCTCACTATGCAAGGCATGATTCTATGGGAATGCCGTTGGAGATGCCAAGTCACCTGGAGTTGACGTGCCAAGTGGAGAACCTCGACTTCCTACTGTATGACAGACAGAAGGAATTGGACAATGCTCGAGCCTACGCCAACCACAACCTTGCCATTGCCCCCCAGAAGGCCCAAACTTTCTTACTGCTCGTCAAGGATCGTCAGTCACTTCGCCAGCAACACGAAAAGAAGGATCGCACCATCGCTCGTCTTCGCAATAAGGTGGCCGACCTCGAGAAGACCATCCAGGAGCAAGAAGCTCAGCTTGCAGCAAAAGAAGAAGAAGAGGAAGAAGGTGGAGACATCCAGGGGATATTCACTCATACCTCAGTGATGACAATGACTACCTAGAGGATGATGCCATGGATTTCTACACCGATGATGACTACCTAGAGGATGATGCCATAGATGCACTTGATCACTATTGTAGGAGTGAGATGTATCGGTCCCACTATATCTTAGCTTCACAGAATGGTTCTTAAAACCATCTGTTTACATTTGATGTTGTGGTGTGTGTGTTTGTATCATGTGCTTTGATTGAATGAATGAGAAGAAGCTAGTTTGCAAAACCTGAGTTCAAACTCAAAGTTTTAGCTTTGGAAACAAAACCATGAACCTTAGAACTTTCCCTCTTACCCCATTATCTATCTCAATCTTCAGATGACTCGTGGAAACCAAGGAGGGAGTAGCTCATTGTAGGACATGATGCTGCAGATTCTGTAGATGCTAGTTTCAGATCGCAAAGCTAGTCGAGCAGAGCGCCAAGCCAATCTAGCCACCCTGCAACAGATCGTCCAGATGGCCCACAATAATCAAGGCCATGGAAATCAGGATCATCATGGATCCAAACTCAAAAACTTCCAGAATACCAATCCCCCTATCTTTAGCAAGTCTGAAGACCCGCTAGATGCTAATGATTGGTTACATACCATGGAGAATAACCTAGAAGTCACTGTTGGGTCCGCAGCATAGAAAACCAAAAATTTCCTACGGTGTGAACTACACGTCAAGATCTATCTACTAGGTACAAAGCAACGGGTGGACATACATCCAACGAGAACTTACCCTCGTAGACAACGAGCTTTGTTAATAAGTAGGAACTCGTCGTTGATGTAGTCGTACACTTGCCGATCTCAAGATCGTGAGGAAGTCCGAGCGCCGCAACTCAGCAGCGCATCCGCACTCGCACACACGTTCAAGCCACCGGACAACCTGCACCTCCTCGCTCCAGCGTTCCAACGGAAGAAGCAACTCCTTCCAGACGAAATGCCACCGGGAACATGTATCTCGCTAATCCGAGACCATGGGGAATAATTCTAGAGGGGGAGAGAGATCCTTCACAAGGAGGTGTGAGGATGAAGGAGGGAATAGGTGGCCTTTTATAGGAGGAGGGGGGTGCCCCTCTCTCCATGGCCGGCGCATGGGGGGGTGACCCCTCACCTCCCCCATTCATGTGGTGGTAACCCCTCCACATTAAAATGCCTCTTCACATTCCCTTTTAAAGTCTCCACTTTAAATGCATTAAATATCTCCAAATTTAATGCTCTCTCATTTAATAAAACTCTTTTTATTAAACTTATTCAGAATTTTTTTAATTACTTTAATTAACAAACATTCACATATAGCCCCTTGCAATATTTCAATATCACATGCAGAACCACTTTCTGCAATTTCACCCAAAACAATTTCCGGTTTCTATTGAAACAATTCCTATGCTTTGCAATTCTTTCGTCTGAAACATATGTGCTCCAAAATGGTGTCCGGTAACTCTTAAGTGTGCCAACCTACGGTTCGCGAATAATGCAGACATGATCGAGACCCTTCTCCGATCAATAATCAGCAGAGGGACCTGGAGATCCGTACTGACTCCTACACATTCAACGATGACTTCTATGATCGTGAGAACCTTTAACGCTTGTAACTAAATCCCTTTGTCTCTCGATATATTACATGTCTGAGATTCGATCATCGGTATCTCCATACCTAGTTTAATCACGTTACCGACATGCACTCTTTTCTCGTTCCCGTGATATAACATTCTAGTGATCACATCACTTGCTTGCAAGCTATCTTAATGTGATATAACCGAGAGGGCCTAGAGTATATCTATCCGTCATCTGGATTGAAAATTTTCACTCTTGATCCATGAGCCTCAACATAACACCTTCGTAGTACTGAACCCATCTTTATAGTCACCCTGTTACGGTGTGACGTTTGATGTTATCAAGATACTCTTCCGTTGTTAGCAATTAACATGATCTCATGGTCTAAGGATAAAGATTACTTCGTATGATGTTATAGAAATATAAACATAATGACTTGATCGTAATGCTATACTTCGGATGAATGTTCATCACATCATTCCATCAATGGTGTGGCCTTGTTATTAACAACATCCAATGTCCATGATCAGGAAACCTTGATCATCTTGTTAATCAACAAGCTAGTCTATAAGAGAGGCATAACTAGGAACCCTTTTTGTTTATTAAACACACATGTATTGATGTTTCTGATCAATAAAATTCTAGCATGTAAAATAAACATCTATCATATATAAGGAATATATAATAACAACTTTATTATTGCCTCTCAGGGCATATTTCCTTCAGTCACAGGAGTGGATGCCAACGAGAAAGTTATGTTTGCCACCCACTATCTGGCAGGAGATGCAAGAGCATGATGGAACAACACCTGTACAATGAACCACGGTCAAGTGATGACGTGGGAAGCCTTCAAAGTCAAGTTCCGCCGCACCCATGTGCTGCAGGGTTTAGTCACCAGAATGAGAGATGAATTCAGAGAACTAAAGTAGGGTAGAATGACTGTAGTGGAGTACCGTGACAGATTTTTTTCCCTCGCCAGGTATGCACCTGATGAGATCAACACTGAAGCCAAGAAAAAGGAGAGATTCCTGAACAGACTACATGATGAGATGCAGACGGTGCTAGTCAACATCCGTTTTGATGATCTCGAAGAGCTAGTCAACTCTGCCATCCAGATGGAAGGGAACATCAACCAAGCGAATGACAACCGCAAACGTCGGATGATGCACCAAGCTGGGTCCCACAGTTCCTAGAAGTATCTCCCCAACCCATCTCTAGGATATGCCCCACGAAAAAATAGACCCCCAATGTCTCGTCCAAGCTACCCCAACTGTAGCGAAGGAAATGTGAAGACCGGAGGGAACAACAACAACAACCCCGGCAACTCCAACAACTTCAACCGTGCACCGCCCAAGTCCAACAACAACAACAATATTTCCACAAGGACTAGAAGCAATGTCCTGCCTGTTGCAGCCAAAGACAAGTCCTAGATTACTTGTTTTGAGTGTGGAGTGAAGGGTCACTACTCCAATGAGTGTCCCAAGAAGATTGCCTCCCCTGCCAATGTGAATGCCCCAGCTCAGCAGCAGCGCCGTGTTTAGCCCGGAAGAAGATTCGCCCCTGGAAATTTGCTCAACCGCAACGACCATCTCTTCCACATGAACGCCGAAGAAGCCCAAGAAGAACCACATGTCGTGCTGGGTATGTTTTCTGTTAACTCAGTATTAGCAAGAGTGTTGTTTGATCTGGAGCATCACACTCATTTGTTACCGAAGAGTTTGCATGCACAAGTAGGATTCACCCAACCAACTTGAAGCATGTTATGATAGTTCAAATACCTGGTTCAACCACCAAAGCTAGAAAAATTTGCGAGGCTGTGCCAATCAGAATACATGGGATAGATTTTTATGCCAATCTAATAGTACTTGGAACCAAAGGTTTGGAAGTAGTACTAGGAATGGATTGGATGTCAAAACATAAAGGATTGATCGACTGTGCCAAGAAAGCCATCACCATGACCAATAGCTCTGGAGTGTCAGTAGAGCATATATTTGAAACCTTGCCCCGTCAATTCAAATGCAACAAGAGTCTAGACCTACCCACCATAGACCAAGTTAGAGTAGTCTGTGAATACCCCGATGTATTCCTAGATGAATTGGCCGGTATTCCCCCAGATTGGGATATCGAGTTCATTATTGAACTAATTCCTGGAACTGGACCCATAGCTCAGATACCATATAGCATGAACCCATCAAAGTTAGTGGAGCTGAAGAAGCAACTTGATGCTATGCTGGAGGAAGGCTTGATTCAACCAAGCGCACCGCCATGGAGATCACCTGTTTTGTTTGTCGACAAGAAAGATGGAGGCAACCATTTGTGCACAGATTACCGGAAGATGAATGACGTCACCGTCAAGAACAAGTTCCCACTTCCCAAGATAGAGGATCTGTTTGATCAATTGACTGGTGCCAGAGTGTTCTCTAAGATTGATCTTAGGACCGGTTATCATCAACTCAAGATTCGTGCAATGGATATTCCAAAGACTTCCTTTACCACCAGATATGGATTATATAAGTATATGGTCATGTCTTTTGGATTAACCAATGCCCCCGCTTATTTCATGAATCTCATGAATAAGATTTTTATGAACTTTCTAGATAAGTTTGGCGTAGTGTTTATCCACGATATTCTTATCTACTCCAAGTCAGAAGAAGACCATGAGCAACACCTGAGAATCATCCTTGAAACCCTTAGAGAACATCAGTTGTATGCCAAGTTCAGCAAATGTCAGTTTTGGCTGAAAGAAGTAGGATTCCTCGGACATATTGTGTCTGCCAGAGGAGACGTTGTTGATCACACCAAGATCAAAGATGTTGAAGAATCGGAAGCCCCAACCAATCAAACCCAAGTCCGTGCATTTCTCGGATTAGCGGGATATTACCGCAAGTTCGTTGAAGGATTTTCGAGAATCACAAGACCCATGACCCAATTGTTGAAGAAGGACAAGAAGTTTGAATGGACCGACAAATGTGAAGCAAGCTTTCAAGATCTTAAGAAGAGATTGATTTCAGCCCCAATATTGATTATGCCAGATATCAAGAAGCTGTTTGACGTGTATTGTGATGCATCCAAGATTGGTCTCGGATGTTTGTTGATGCAAGAAGGCAAAGTAATAGCATATTTGTCAAGACAACTGAAGCAGCATGACCAAAACTACCCCACCCATGATCTTGAATTAGCAGGTGTAGTTTTAGCCTTGAAGACATGGCGTCATTACCTTATGGGTAACTGCTGTGAGATTTATTCAGATCACAAGAGCTTGAAGTATATGTTCACTCAAAAGGAGCTGAATATGAGGCAAAGGGGATGGATAGAGTTAATCAAGGATTATGATCTTGGCATTCACTATCACCCCGGCAAAGCCAATGTGGTAGCGGATGCTCTTAGCAGATTGCCGTGTAGGTTAAACACCATGATTAAAGAGAACCAGCCAAGTTTGCATGAAGAGTTGGAGTAGTTTAGAACTAAGCTAGTTAGCAAAGGATTTTTAGCTAGCATTCAACTTCAACCCACTTTGATCAGCCAGATCAAGGAAGCCCAGAAGGGAAATGCAAGTATCGACGGAATCAAACGTCATATTGATACAGGAAAGGTACCTGGATTCACCGAAGACAAAGAAGGAGTTCTATGGTACAAAGGACGTATCTGTGTGCCAGCAGATTCGGAGCTGAAGCAAGTTATCATGCAAGAAGCTCATGATACTCTTTATTATATCCACCCCGGAGGAACGAAGATGTATCAAGATTTGAAGGAGCAATTTTGGTGGCACAAGATGAAGCGGGAAATCGGAAGCTACATCGCCAAGTGTGATATCTGTCAGAGAGTCAAAGCAGAACATCAGAGACCCGCAGGATTGTTGCAACCATTGCTGATTCCAGAATGGAAATGAGATTCTGTCAGAATGGACTTTATCACCGGTTTGCCTACTTCTAGTAAGGGAAATGACTCAATCTGGGTCATCATTGATAGATTGTCCAAGGTAGCCCATTTTATACCTGTCTAGACAGCCTACGAAAGTTTGAAGCTAGCAGAGTTGTACATTGCTAGAATTGTCAGTTTGCATGGAACCCCCAAGACCATAGTGTCGGATCGAGGAACCCAATTTACCTCAAGATTTTGGCAGAAAGTCCAAGAAGGATTAGGAACCAAGTTGAATTTCAGCACAGCTTATCACCCGCAGACTGATGGACAGACTGAAAGAGTCAACCAGATCTTAGAAGATATGTTGAGATCTTGTGTGTTAGAGTATGGATCAAAATGGGAAGATTTTCTGCCTTTTGCAGAATTCTCATACAACAACAGTTATCAAGCCAGTTTGCAAATGGCCCCATTTGAGTTCTTATATGGAAGAAAGTGTCGTACCCCTTTGAATTGGTCGCAAGTAGGAGAGAGTCAGATTTTTGGACCCGACATCCTACGAGAAGCCGAAGAGAAGGTTCACAAAGTCCGTGAGCACCTCAAGACCACCCAATCCAGACAAAAGAGTTATGCCGACAAGAGACGTAGAGACCTGACTTTCAATGTTGGAGATTTTGTGTATCTCAAGGTTTTGCTGTTGAAGGGAACACAACGTTTTAGTTTGAAAGGAAAGTTAGCCCCCAGATATATCGGACCCTTCAAGATTCTGAATCGTCGAGGAGAAGTATCGTATCAACTGGAACTGCCTGAGGAGATGTCAGCCATCCATAATGTGTTCCATATCTCGTTACTTCGCAAAAGCTTAGAAGTGCCGGAGAAGACCGAAGTTTTCAAGAACATCGATCACCTAGCTGTTGATATCAACAAGGATCTGACGTATCGTGAAGTGACCATCCGTATCTTGGAAGAAGCTTTCAGAACAACTAGGACCCGGAGTATCAAATTTCTCAAGATCCAATGGAGCAACCATACCGAAGAAGAAGCCACTTGGGAGCGAGAAGATTACATTCGGACTGAGTTTGTAGATCTCTTTAGTTCCTAGTTTTCTTAAATCTTGTTTAAGGGGGAAGGTTTGTAACATCCCAAATCTTTAATCAATGATATCAAGATCCAAATCACCGAATTTAGGGTTAACAAAAACTTTTTATTATTAAAAACAATTAAGAATGCATGTGTGTTTGCATTAATACAGAATTGCTTGAAAATGCCATGTTTGATTGTTCTAATGGTTGTAAAATGATTCAAAGATGAATGCCACATCATCTAGATCATTCCCAAACAAAATCCAAAGA
This sequence comes from Avena eriantha, assembly GCA_910589775.1. NCBI lineage: Eukaryota > Viridiplantae > Streptophyta > Magnoliopsida > Poales > Poaceae > Avena > Avena eriantha. The sequence continues at coordinate 502,323,971 of OU342742.1, forward strand.
AAAAGAAATCAAATAAGATTAAATAATGCAACTGGTCACTTTGGCCATTTTAATCCACTAGGCCACTTTAGGTGTTCCTAGGAGTCAATTTCAAACAGAAACATTCTCAACTCTTTTCACCCCTTGCTAGTACAAGTAAAGATCTACCAAGGCCCATTTCAAAATCTTACAGAAACCTTTAGCAAGACAATTTAAATGACATTTGAAATTTGAATCCATTATATATGCATAGATCCCACTTTTTTCAAAAACCACTCAAGTGAGTTCACCTTGACAATCCCAAGCAACCACAAAAGATCAAGCTTATGATTGGCACACCCACCAAAAATCTTTTCAAAATTCAAAATTCAACTTCATGCAGGCATTGTGTCGAACATTTGGTTAGCACAAAATAAACTGCCTAACTAATACTGTTGCTAATCAAAGTCTTGTCCCCCATTTGACCCTCTCATCTCTCCTCTGTCCCCTCTTATCCTAACCCCGCCCCAGACAACACTCCCCCTTCATCGCAGCGCCAGTACCATGCCTCCCAAGAGTGGTCACCATCGGCCAACCATGGCCAAGCCGCAGGAGACCACCCCGCTCTCTCTCACCGTGTCTAGGAGGTAGGCGTGATCACACCGCCGCCCACTGTCCCTGCCCTGACACCTGCCAAGCACTGGACCAATGCATAACGCCCGCTCTCTCCGCCTCTGCACCATGCATGGACCGCTCCAGTGCGCCGCCCCCTACAGCCTCGCACAGACCCCGCCTTGCCCTCAGCTCGCACGCGCGCAACACCCTTAACACCAGCATGCCCCCCAGACATCCCCGCTCGCCGCCATTTGACCCACAGCCAATGCACGCCGCGTCAAACGCCGCCTATGCTGCATAGAGCACGAGCCGTGCCCGACCAATTGCCACCGCCCCTAGCAGCGCCATTACGCCGTAGAGGACCGCTAGGAGACCGTGCATCGATCGCCGCTCACAGCCACGCCCCTAGCAGCCCGTAGCCATATCCCCACCGTCGCCTGGCCACGCCGCTCGGTCACTCCGTCGAGCCTATAAAAGGAGGCCTCCCCCAGCCTTATTCTGCACACCACTCACCTCCCCTCTCGCCACTTACCATCCAACACTTCTCCCTGGAGCCACTCGAGCCATCAATTGCCGTAATTGTGCCGGATCTCGCCGTAGTAGAGGAGAAAGGGGGCCATCGATTATGACCACCCCAAGAGCCGCCGTGACCACGCCTAGCGCCGCCGTCGTCCACCAGTTCTATCGCCCCTACTGCCGAGCATAGCTGGAGCCCTGGTAAGCCCCAATGCACCCCCACCGAGCTGCTAGGGTTAGCTCTCGCCAGCGACCTGTTCGCCGGGGACGACGATCCTCAGCCGTTGATCCACCTTCTAATCACAGCGCCTAGATTGCCCCATACCGTTTCAGGTTTTAAGTGCCGCTGACATGCGGGACCAACCTGTCAGTCGTCCTCTGCACTGTGGAGTGCCGCTGGGCCAGCCCGTTTAGTTTCCCGCGCTAGCCACAAATTCAAATCGATGTTTTTCTATTTGGACTTAAACTCAATTCTGTCCACTCGTTTAAAAATCATTTCGGAGAGAGCCACTTAACCAAAATGCATGATTCAAATTTTGTTAGAAAGATAATTAAAATCTCTATCCAAGCCCGTTGGATTTAAATCAATTGGAGTTAGAGATAATATATTGAAAAAATAACAAAACATAGACTGTTCTACATTCAAACATTTTTCGAAAATCAACCATAATAGCGTTTGAGTTGATTCCAACTCTCAAAAATCACATTTGACAATACCTATCTAAATATGTAATAATATTTAGGTTTGCGTGCAGTGACTTTGCACTAGTACCAAAATAATGCTATATAAGCATTTCTAGTCACTTTAAATCATTTAAATAATAAACTTAAACTTATTGAAATATGATCAAACATTTAAATCACATTCCCATGTATTATAATATGTGGTGATGACATGTTTCCACATGATCCCGTATTTTAATTAGAGAATATTAAATCTTAATTAATTTCAGTGAGTAGAAATTACTTTTCTCAAATAAAGTAAAGGAAACTAGTTCATTAAATCTTGTGATGATGCTAGATCATCAAGTGTATGCCTTAGTGTGCTAAATAGAGTAGTTAAGTATTGATTGGTGATTGTGTATCCCGTATATATTTATAGACGATAGTACCGACCAAGTCTACGAGGAGGAGGAGGAGTTCTACCCCGAAGAAGACGAGGAGAATTTCAACCACTGCACCAATCAAGGCAAGCTATTATTGGCAAGTTAATACTTGCAAGTCATCACTAGATACAAGATAACCTAAGCAAGATGTATTAGGCATGCTTTGGTTATACCTTTTGATTTATACCAATCCCAAGTTTTACTTACAAGTTTTACTTTTTACTTTACCAAAGTTTCTTTACTTTTAGTAATGCTTGGTGATATTTTAGAAGGTAGTATAGATAGCATAAAGAGTATAAAACTTGGCCTATACTAGATGTCATTCTATGGCATGAGATTGAGATTAGCATCCCACCTTAGTGAACACTCTTAACTTAGTAACTATTGCCAAGCATAAAACTTGATCACTTTAGATGGGATTACTTGGTGAAAATGATTATGAAAACCTTGGAATGATGAGTCATTCTATTGGGATGTTTTGACATGTGTTGAGAAAAACAAATGGTTTATGATGATGAAAATGTTGAGGCATGAGGCTTAGCCCTTTATAAAAACTGATGGTTGGGTTCGGATGCGATACCATTCCAATTTTACCGTACAACCACAATACCTGAATTAGGTAAGGCTTAGCTGGAAGGTTATATGCATTAGTATTGGTTCCCTCGCGGGAGAGGTTTGAGTTGAGGCTACCTCTTGATGTTGTCCACCTATGAAGTGCCCAGGATGGAAGATGGCCATGGCTAGGAGGCCAAGCTCATAGAAGAGGTGCTTATACTAGAGTGTGTAATGGAAAGGTTGTGATTGATTATCCGCATACTAAGTATGATGATTCAGGGTTATCCCTGACGATGTATTGAATTTTGTGGTAAAAGTGTACCACCTCTACAGAGTGTCAAACTATTCGAATAGCCGCGTCCGTGGTCTTGGACAGTTGGAGTGGACATACTGTTCCGTCGTCAGATGTTTTCAAAATGACTTATGAAATGAATTGTGACATTACTTGACCACAACAGGGTTGTGACTATGAAAACTAAGTTCCCACTTAAGGGATTTAGAACTTTATTTTTATCTTTCTTTGTTTCTGAACTCAGCTTAGGTTTCAAACTTAACTTTGCAAATAAACTTAGAGTTTAGCATTCCAACTAGAACTACCTTACTTGTTAGTGATAATTTGCGAGTACTTAAAGAGTACTCATGGCTTTGTCCCTGCCTATTCCCGTGGCCAAACTATGAGGAGGACTATCCGGAAGAACGACAATAGGATAGCTACGACAACTAGGATCATCTCCCATCGTCAGTATTGCCTGTGACACTGAAGATGGAGCCCACCGCTATGCTTATTATTCCGCTACTTGTTTCTATTAAGACTGGATCATGAGATCCTTTATTCGTGTAAGACATTATTATTGTTTGTAATGGATGATGTACTGTGATATCCAATCTGTTATGTCTCGCAAAAATGGTAATCCTGGGATTGCGATGTATGACATAACAGGCATTTGGGATTAAAAATCCGGGTGTTGACATAAACCACATGGATCCACTAGATGTCATTGCATGTGTGTTCTTTTCATAAACCACATGGATCCACTGATTTCATTGCATGTGTGTTCCTTTCATAAACCACATTGATCCACTAGATGTCATTGCATGTGTGTTCTTTTCATAAACCACAAGGATCCAATAGATGTCATTTCATGTGTGTTCTTTTCCTAGACCACATGGATCCACTAGAGTCATTGCATGTGTGTTCTTTTCCTAGACCACAAGGATCCACTAGAGTCATTGCATGTGTGTTCTTTTTATCAACCAACTGGATCCACTAGAGTCATTGGATGTGTGTGTGTGTGTGTTAGTGTGCATCATTTTTTTTTGGAAAAGAACACATGCAATGATGCCACTCTAGCATGTGGTGTCCAACCATGTCTAGGAACCCTAGAAGCATGCTAGGATTCAACTACAGCATGCATTCTACCACCAATTTGTAAGATGTTGCATCACCACACCCACTTGGATGTGTGTGTGTGTATGAGTGTGCATCATTGTAGTTTTGGAAAAGAACACATGCAATGATTTCACTCCAGCATGTGGCATCCAACCATGTCCCAGAACCCTCGTAGCATGTTGGGATTCAACTACAACATGCATTGTACCACTAGTTTGAAAGATGCTGCATCACCACACTCACTTGGATGTGTGTGTATTAGTGTGCATCATTGTGGTTTTGGAAAAGAAAACATGCAATGATGCCACTCCAGCATGTGTGTTCTTTTCCTAAACCACATCGATCAACTAGATGATATTGCATGTGTTTTTTCATAAACCACGTGGATCCACTAATGTCATTGCATTTGTTCTATTTCCTAAACCACATGGATCCACTAGATGTCATTGCATGTGTGTTCTTTTCATAAACCACATGGATCCACTGATGTCATTGCATGTGTGTTCCTTTCATAAACCACATGGATCCACTAGATGTCATTGCATGTGTGTTCTATTCATAAACCACATGGATTCACTAGATGTCATTGCAGGTGTGTTCTTTTCCTAGACCACATGGATCCACTAGAGTCATTGCATCTGTGCTATTTTCCTAGACCACATGGATCCACTAGAGTCATTGCATGTGTGTTGTTTTCATAAACCACATGGATCCACTAGACTCATTAGATGTGTGTGTGTATAAGTGTGCATCATTTTTGTTTTGGAAAAACACACATGCAATGATGCCACTCTAGCATGTGGTGTGCAACCATGTCCAGGAACCCTAGCAGCATGGTAGGATTCAACTTTAGCATGCATTCTTCCACTAGTTTGAAAGATGCTACATAACTGCACCCACTTTGATGTGTGTGTGTGTATCATTGTGGTTTTGGAAAATAACACATGCAATGATGCCACTCCAGCATGTGGCATCTAACCATGTCTGGGAACCCTAGCAACATGTTGGGATTCAACTGCAGCATGCATTGTCTCACGAGTTTGAAAGATGCTGCATCGCCACACCCACTTGGATGTGTGTGTATTAGTGTGCATCATTGTGGTTTTGGAAAAGAACGCATGCAATGACGCCACTCCAGTACGTGTGTTCTTTTCCTAAACTACATGGATCCGCTAGATGGCATTGCATGTGTTTTTTTCATAAACCATGTGGATCCACTACTGTCATTGCATGTGTTCTTTTCCTAAACCACATGGATCCACTAGATGTCATTGGATTCGTGTTATTTTCATAAACCACATGGATCCACTGATTTCATTGCACGTGTGTTCATTTCATAAACCACATTGATCCACTGGATGTCATTGCATGTGTGTTCTTTTCATAAACCACATGGATCCACTAGATGTCATTGCACGTGTGTTCTTTTCCTAGACCACGTCGATCCACTAGAGTCATTGCATGTGTGTTCTTTTCATATACCACTTGGATCCACTAGAGTCATTGCATGTGGGATTGTTTGTTTACGACCCGAAAGTTCATGGGCGAGTGCATGGCGGTACCCAAGTTCCCTGTAATTGCCGTGTTTCGTAAAGTTGGGCTGCCAACTACTCAGAGGGGCCATTTCGAGGCAAGCTCATCTCACCCCTGCCAAATACAAACATTCTGTTAAACTGCCCCGTGAAGTAGACAGTTGGGACCCACATGTCGGTCATCTGTCCGTGATGCAAGCGCCAACACGACAAACTCTTAGGAAAATCGAGGAACTAAGTGGATTGGATGCGTTGACCAATTTCACAAATCCATTCCCTCCTTTCCCCTAGCACCGGAGGCGTCAAAATCCACCCTCCAAGCAGGACGATCCCTTCAGACATTTGACTTTCGGCGCCAAGTTGCTGCACCCAGTCGATGATCCCGAGCTCCAATGGCGCATCACGTAGCCGCCATTGCGAGGCTCTAGCCCACCTCCGCCGCCGACGACCCGAGCATCTCGGGGGATGGCAGATCCTACTACCAAGGAAGAAGAAGTTCTGTCTACATGCGGTGAGCTACCCTTCTCTTTGCTATTTGCACTAATTATAACTGCTAGCTGGCTACTGAACCTACCATGGTTTGTTAGCCCAACGCTAACAAACATATTTTGTCCACAGTTTTCTGTCAAGTGGGATCTCCGCGGACCACCCTTACCTAGTTACGGTAGTCCTCTTTAGGTACGACTCTAAATCAACAAGGGTGAAGGGAAAGTGGTATGGCCACCATTGTATCACGATGGAAGAAGCGCCTGCGCAGATCTGCACTATATCTGGTATGGTTGCTGCTCTGCGTAATCATGATGAATTATGGCCGAAGCAGACTGCAAAGTTCAGCTTCATGGATGAACGTGGCATCATGATTCCTCTAACATGTGACAGTCAACTAATTGGGTTGATGAAAATGTATGCTTCGGATTGCATGTTTGAGCTGAATTGTGATGTACTCGATGTGGAAGCTGCTGCAACTGGGAGTCGCCCTTCTATTCATGGTCAGGGTGGTCGCTCAAACCCAATTAGCTCCTGGTAAGCAAAAGTCTCTTGGGATTCGCATGTTTGTGCTGAATTGTAATTTTTGTTTTATTTACTCTATAGATATTAGGCAATTATGCAACAGTCCTGTTTCTTTGTCAGGAAGCGCCGCAAGGTTAGAAACATGACTGCCAGATATTTTGCTGCCCGAAGAAGGTAAAAACGAGTGGAAAGATGATGCTGGACACGATTCTGGTGCTGATTGTCCCGACGATGTAGAGTACGTGAAGCTAAGAAAATTGGCACCGAGGAAGAGGAAGAAGGCAGGAAATGAAGAAGGCAGTGGACGTGAAGGCTTGGCACCCAAGCTGCTTATGGTTTGGAAATGTATCCAATCTACCCACGTTCTCTGAGTAAAATGTACCGTGACTTAGGGATTGAAAATGCCCGATTCAGTAGTTGAATCTGAAATTATGATTGTACCACTACTATCCGAAAACACGTAGCATCGGTTCCACGATTGCTGAGAGGCAGGATGTCTCCAAATTCGATTGAATGTAAGTGACACAGAAATAAATTATTTAAGCTGCTACACTATACGAAGAAGCAACTTATTTCAGCTGCTGCACAACGACATGACAATATAAACAGCAATGACAACCGATAATGCTTAGATGAGGAGGAAATCGGTACCACTTTCTGGCCTAATCTTGAGCCCGTCTATCTCACTGATGACCTAGAAGTATAGGGGGTATATCACAGTATTTTTGAGGGAAGTGAAATTTAATTTATTGATTCGACACAAGGAGAGCCAAAAAATATTTATAAGACTTAACAACTGAGTTGACAATTCAGCTGCACCTGAAAACAATCTTGCTCACAACAGTTTATCAGTACCAAAAGTTTTCTAGTAGCAATAGGAAAGTAATAGCAGTAGTGAAAGTAAAACTGTAACATTCTAATTTTAACAACCCTGATTAGTGTCCAGAATGGAAAAATCAGGAGGGAAAAAAAATTTCTTGTTTAATGCTGAAGTGTTTGCTTGTTGTTTGGATATGCTTATGCATATGAATGTGTATTAGATGATATTAAGTAACAGTAAAACGTAACCATCTAAGAGCTCTCACAGCGATTTGACGTTTTTAACCATCCGATTTTATTGTTTAATGCCCCGGATTACTTGTGTCGTTCGACCGCACGTCTTTGTTCCTTTTCATGGTTTCACCCGCCGCCCCTATGTGCGTCCCGGCCAGTCCAACCTTACTGGGCTGCTACTCTGCGGATCAACCTAGGCGTGATCTCACGAGTCGGGCCATCCTCGTGTTTAAATGGCCCACTAAAGTTGCTCTCTCCGTGAACTAGGCCCAACATAATCTTTGATGCAACCCGGAGGAGCAATGTGGATAGCGCTTGCCCATCTGCCTTCTGATGGACACGAAGGATTCACGCCTCTCCCTCTCCTCTACCAGGCTCGATCTGCCGTCAGCCTCCCTCCTTTGTCCTCCGGTGCGGCAACGCTCCTGGCGGTAATCCAAACTGCAGCAGTAGCGCCAGATCGGTGTCATTTTCGAATTGCGACCAAGGAAACGAGCCGAGGATAAGAGGATGGGAGGATGTGGCGTCACCTCCTCACCGCATCACCAATCTGTGCCCGCATCAACCTCGCCGACTCCAACTGTATTTCTCTGAACGCCTTCATCCCCATGGTCTCTGATCCATTACTATTGTACAGATTACACGAAATTGCTCTTCTTCTTCCTCAAGGTATTTTCCTGATCTATCTAACAACGTCATAATCTCCTGGGAGAGAATACACTGCTGTTATTTTTCATTATGGATTGCGTACTGGTGAACATCTGAATAGACCGAAGACCTAAAAAAATGGTGTATTGATGGACATGACATTATAGTTTTCTTATCCCATATTTTCTGATTTTTAATCTCAATCCTTGAAGGTAAGCAGCTATCATAAGAGATTCCACTAAAACTGAGATTGATGTCTCATGGACATGCATTAGCTTTTTTATGGCAGATTTGTTGATTTCGGACCTAAATCCTGGAGGATGAGTTCTCAATGATGTGGCTGAGCTAAGAAGCTTTAGATTGGAAGATTGAAAGGATAAGGATTCCTGATGTTTACAACGATTGGAATAACAATTTACTTGAAAAGGATTATCTCCATCCGACACTTAAAGCTCTTAAAGATAGGATGACGAAAAAAACTGCTGTATGCATGTCTTCGAATTACTAGCTTCGTATTTAGTGGTCTTACAATTATATCTTTTTATTCTTGTTCCGCATTTGTACAGGAAGAAAATGTTGACCTTGTTTATGCGCTATTTTTTTTAAATAATACATGTTTTCCAACGATTCTGAAAATAATACACAAAATTCGAAATTTCGGATTATAGCATGGCTGCGGTACACAGTACACCGATAGGGACTAATCGGTGTATGGTACACCAATAGGTACTAATCAGTGTACGGTACACCGACAGGAACAAAATCACGCACAGCATGTCTGAGCAAGGAAATGCAACTAATCGGTGTACCATAACAGCCATGCTAGAATCCAAAATTCTGAATTTTGTGTATTATTTAAAAAATTAGCTGTTTATCCAAGCAAAAGAAATTGCAGGAATGCTTTGTGAATAAGTAGTAGCTAGGCTTCAGGGTAAAATACTAGGATCTTTCACATGCACGGATCTTCTAATGTTCAGGTTTTGCAGCACAGCCCTTCACTAAATCACCATACATTATGCATTCACACACACATTTATTCGCTTCAAGAGGTATACTCCCCTCCATTTGATGTTACTACTAAAAAGCACCCATAGAGGAGGCTCTTCTTCACATTTTTATCAAGGCAATCCATTGATTATATTATCAACTATAGGTGTGATCTGGGTGAGAAGTGCCTGCTTATGGTGATTGCATCTGAGGTATCAGGTATGCTCTTTAAAATTCTTACTGATATTGTTTTTCTAATTGAGCATGATAAATATCATCCCTTTTTGATATTGTTCTTCTGTTCATTTGATGGTCTCAACCACTCTTGATGTATGATACCATAAAGTATTTTTTTGCAAACTCGTAAGCGATCAATAGGGGTGAGCTATCGGTGTAGTTGTTACAGGTGGCACAAATTGGTTGATACTTTGTTATATGCGCATCTTATACTCGTGCAACTTTCTTTTCAACTATAAAGGACTATAGTTGGTGGAGAGAAATATGCAAATTTTTCTGTAGATAAACAGCGTAGCAAGGCACTTGATGTCCATTCAGCATTTTTGCAATATTTAAGGAGCCATGCATTTCTTTTGTGCTGACCCATCAACATACTTTCCAAAAATCCCGAAAATCACAAAGCTTTTATTCATTCAATACCCTTTCAACTGCAAATCATTGCTGGATTATTTCACTCTGCATTTTTTTGATTTTTATAAATGGTGCACGGTGGCATTTTAGGTGACCTGAATTTTCTACAATGTGGATTTTTGTACGTCCAACAAAATATGACCATCATACATCAGCACTACGTTACATGAAGCCTGGTTGTTCGCCTTTCTTAGTCTTATCATTTATCATCCTATTGATAATAAATAGTTGTATAACAATGATCAGGAAAATCCATATGATGAGATCATGAACTCATATATAAATATGTTTCCACAACATTTCGCAAGTATGTTCGAATATTAACACGGAAAAATTGAGATGTTTGGCAGTTGTTTTGCGCGGTAAATAATAATATGTATAGTTCACGAAAAAATTAGGCATTCAATCTTTACATTTTTTTCTTGGGATACTATTTACTGGTTAGTACATTTCATTTCAAAAGAAAATGGAAAACTTCCATGGAACAACTTATCTGATCCTACTTTTATCTCTTTTCATAGTTTATCTATCAGTTATGTTTAGCTTTTCTGCAAGGTAATTGTTTTTGTGTTAGCCTACACAAACACAAATTATCCCGTTGTCTTTTGTCACCAGAAAAAAGGAACCAATTGTATTAGTATCCCTACCAGAAAAAAGGAACCAATTGTATTAGTATCCCTCTAAAAATGAGAAATACAATGGTTTGAAGGATTGCAGTCATCCTTGCAGTTTCAGGAGATGGAGCTGCATGGGGGACACTAGAAAATAACTTGAATAGCTGCAAAGCCATCAGCTCAGTCCATATATTTTTTTAAACTAGAAAATCATTTCTGTCCGAGATAAAAAAAAGGGGTTCAAGAGTTTGTCGGATGTGCACTAATGTAATCTCCATGTTTCATGCCTCCTAGGAGGAATGTAAACCAACTCTATCTTTTCAGTGAAATGAAACACAAGAGTCGTTTGCGTTTTCTTGAAAAAAAATGAGTTCAATTTTTCATCTGATATAAAATTTTGCCTCCAGCCTTCAAGATGGCATGTTGTTAGAAATCAATTTTATATTATACTAAAGACCAGCTGGCTTATTTTCCCTCTGGCGAGCAAAAAAGTTCAAGAGGCCATCAAAATCAATAGTGAGCCTTCTGTAGGAATATCCAGTTATAAGTATTCATTTCCTATTTGGAGACTTTGCTTGTGTTTAAATTTTTTGCTTTCCAAAATCAAGCATGCAGTAAACTTGTCGTACCTATGTAATGATATGCAGTATCACGATTGATACCATACGGTTTGTGTGTTGTTGGAGTGTTGGTAACTTGGTAATTGGTATCATGGTCTAGAAACATCACCCTCTGGACCAAAAGGTGTGGTTTACCGCACAAGAACTATACAACATCAAATTATGCGTGTAATGTACTGTTTTGCTAGACTTCAGTAGTTCAGTTTTCTTGCGCAAAGCATCTACTATTTAGCATATATCTCATTGGATGTACTTAAGCACTCAACTCAATAGGCCATGTTCTGTTAGATCCACTCATGATTCATTATTTTTTCTCAAACATTTTTACTATGTTGATCAGGGGCACAATGACCTGGGTGTATGAGAGAGGACATACTTGAAAAAGGCAATCCAACAAATATTAGTAGTTTGTGGATCAGCCTGAGGGACCTTAAGTTAGTCCTTAAAGCTCTTTGACTGAAACAGAAGATCGTGGCGAGATGACATGAGGTCCGTGTGGGCATGTTTAAGGTCGTCTGATTGAAATCATAAACAACAGGCTGATTTTGTGAGATGTTATTGTATCTTCAGCTTGAATAATAGTTGTAAACACCATGAGGAGATGTATGCAGCATCTGTGTGCTCCCTTTAACTACCGCTTATAAAATCTTTGTGTGCTAAACTAAAACATGATTTTTTTTCTATGGGATCTGCATGACTCGCACTTTCCAAGTTTCTCCAGTATCTTGCAGTGACCAGTTTTTTCTAAATTCTCTCACTCATATTTTTTAAGATGGACGAGGGCAGCAACACGTGCTTTAATTGTCTAGTACTCCTTACCTTTCCTTACCTTAACACCAGTTGACAAAAGCTACTTTCCAAAACAGTCTTGGCTTAATTTCCATATTCTCAAATGTTCTGCCATTTCAAAACATGAGCCAAGATGTTTATGTAACCAAAACTATTTTTGTAACTTCTATTGACAACTATGGAGAGTTATATAACAAAATCTACTTATGTTTTCAAGACAGAACCTTCAACTACTCTTACCTCTAGGATCTCCAAAACCTTTTTGTAAGCTTTTGAATTCTACTCCTGGTAGAGATACCAAGGACCTTACCTTGTTCAAACTCCAACCTATTTCAAAATACCCATCCTTACCTCAAGCTAAGCTTGGTGGTAACCCCCAGTAGTGGTTGATTTGTTTGTAAGATGAGTTGCCTTGGACTGCTGTTTGAATTGTCTGCTTAGGAGATAGTATGAGCTACTCTAGGAGCTCATCACTAGGATCAAGATGTCTCCAAATCACTCCATCCTAAGCAAGAATACAATCTGGATCTGATCCCTAGTTACTAAGTGATCATCTAAAACCCTTAACCATACCACTTCTGAAGATATCCCTTCTAGAAGCTTCCAAGTCCATGAAGACCAATATCAAGCATGTATCCTTTCTACTCCATATACACTTCAACATCATCCACTTTATGATGCTTTGGTACCTTGCAACCCATCAAAATCATCACCACCCACATTCTAGTCAAAAACCCTAAATCTGCCAAATTTGGCTAAGTCTGGAAATATGTTTCCAACATCACCTTTTTGAATGCCTCCCTTTATCAACCCTTGTGCATTTTTGGAAATGCATCTGAACCATCTTGTTAACCATCCTAAGGACTACCAAGGCACACTCTTTCCCTTGGTTAGATCATCCTCCTACCCACCTGTTCTTGATGGTTTTGCAGGCAAGAAAATAACTTTTCCTGCAAATCTAGTCAGCATGCCTACTTTGGTACAAGCTCACACCACCATCCAACCTTATTTGGACCAACTCTCTGCATGTTTGTGTTCTACTCATATAGGTCTAGCATTACCTACTTAACTTGTTCCAATTGTGTCCTTGAACTGTTTAAACCCACAAGGTTTTGAAAGCTTGTTGATAATCTGCTTTGGTAGGCTTATTTTATTCAAAGTTTGAAAGCTAGTCTTGGTGAGCCCAAGCAGGATCAAGCTCAAACATCTGTACCATGTTGATGTACATCACTTGTTCTATCCATCCATATACCCCATGCCCCAAGGGGAGATCTGAACTCCAAGATACAACCATGTTTTGATGGTATGAAATTAACATCACCATAGATCCTTAATCTAGGGTATTCCACGAAAATCAACTTGGATTCTCCAATCCCAAGGTTGCAAATGCTTGCTACACCTTGTCTACATCATCTACCCTAATCATTAAGATTTATCAATAATTCTCCATAATTATTATGGCTCCAAATCTAATAAATCTCTTTAATAGTCAAAATCTCCAAAACTCCTTCCATAAAGAAAAGTTTGGTATTTGCCAAAACACTTCCCCAAATTTTGGCTCATTTGAGATCCATATATCACACCCCATCTTCCCACCTAAAAAATAAATATTTTTGAGATTCTTTATCATTTCTTTTTGCCCTTTTTCTTAAATGGCAGAAAAAGAAATAATCCTTTAAAAATACTTTCCCACCTCAATAAATCCCAATAAAATTCCTCAAGGTGTGATATGGTATCTAGGTAAAAATATCAAACGAGATCCAACAAAGTCCAATGTAAAAATATCAAACGAGATCCAATACTTGAGTTCTGCAGTTTTTTAGTAAATGGATTTAAGTGGACTTTAAATCTTTAGAAAAATCCCAAATAATTACTGGATATCTACCTTGACCTTCGCTATCCACCAGTACCATCCTCCCACTCTGTCCTATGCAAATTTGTGAACTTCCTTCCCAAGCACCCATTTACTCAATTTGGCAAATCTTGCTAGTATTGAGCTAAATCAAGATCAAACCACCACCAATCTTGCAAGGCAATACACCATAATACCCAGAACTCATCTCTGGTCGTGATCACTGTAGCAATTACTGTAGCATGCTTGTCCTCTAGTGCTTGGACACTAGTGTTTATCTCCATGTGGGTGTCTTGTCTTGCAAAACCCCATTACTCCCTAGCAGTAGCTACCCCACCGCTCCTCTGCCCTGCAGCTCGACCGGAATACCACCCTCCATGCCCACAGCAATACCAGCCCTGGTTTCCCCTCCTCTCCTCCATGCCCGATGGACCAAGTCCATCAAGAACCTCTCCCTCTCGATATATATTGCTAGAGGCCACTGCAGCTCTCCCCTCCCCCTCATTTGCCTCCTACCCCTCTACCTCACCTCCCCAGAGCCCTCTCTCCTCCTCCCTAGCTCTGCCCTGCTCGAGAGAGGCAGAAAAATGAGCTCCTCGGCCATAGCCAAGATCTGCTCGGGTGCCCTCCTTCCAGCTCCCTCCGCTATGCATGTCCCCTTTTCTAAGATCCCCTTGCCCCTCTGAGTCTAACCCCACCCTTTTCCCGGGCTCCAAACCACCGCAGGTACCAACTCCGGCGATCACCAAGGGTAGCTCCGGGAGCGTGATTGCACACGGGGTGTCCCTGCGTCGGACCAAGTGCTGCTGCCCGTCGCCAGAACCGCCTCTGACCCCTGCGTCGCCCAGCACTCTCGCTGCCAACATGCACGCCTCCTCGGCCCTGCTCCGGCGAGCTCCCGAGAGCACCACCGCGGGCGTCGTCACGCGTCACCATCCGTCATGGAACCTGCTGCTCCCACCCCACCCTGGAGTCGTCGTCGTCGACCGCTTCGCCCTGCACCCTCCCTGGCTCCCCTCCTCCCTCCGATGAGCCTCCCCGCCGCCCCCTCGCCTCTGCTAGGGTTCCGTCCGCTGCCGCTCTCTCGCGGGAGGAAGAAGCACTAGGGCTGTCGATCGGCACTTGATCGAACGACCCATACCGGCGTTTACCGCTTCGGCCGCCATGGTCGCTGACCGTGGGACCCGCCTGTCGGGTTCAAATCGCGGACTCCCACGTGCAGCCCATCCTCGCTGGGCCGCCTCGGCGCCGTGCGGCCCACTGCCGCCCAAATCTGGCCCGGCCACCTTGGCCTTTTTCCTTTTTAATAATTCCTTTTCGAGATCTAGTTAGTAGGCTGCTTGGTTAAATTCAAGATAAAAACGGAAATCACCTGACTCTGGCCAGATCTAAATTTATATATATGTTCCTGGGTGTTTCCTCTAACATGCAGAACCAAAACCCCTAGCCTAATATGAATTCCAATCTGTGTGGAAATTAAAATGCTAGCACCTATCCTTTTCACTAATTACAATCCTCACTGAGCTACCCCACTCCAATTGGAGTAAAACCAACTGCCTCTGGTAGGTATCCTAGGTACCTATCTCATGTCCTTTGTCCCATGCCAAGGTGAACAATAATTTGGCCCTATTAAAAATAAAAAAAACCATTAGTTTCTGCCTTAAGCAATTTCTCTGGGTCAAACCAACAGAGGTATGGACCCAACTCCAACTCTCTGTGATGTGGTACACTAAGGTCTACCAGAATCCAGGAGATTAAATTTTATTGAGGCCCTGTTCAATTTTGGTGAATTAATTATCTTTGTATATAGTATTATCATTAATAAAATCACCTCAGTAGGTCTGTAACTCCAAAAAGGTTGATTCCAATTTCTACAGAAAGGCATTCTAAGTACTTACAATGTGTCCTTGGAATCAACTCAAAGGCTTCTGTAGATTTAATCTGGTGAAAGAGACAAAACAACTCCAGAACTGTCTTTGGGAATTTCCTGAGGGCAATTTGTTAAATATTCTGGAGTGATTCCAACTCTCAGTAAACAAGTACATCAAGGCCTACATAACCAACCAACGAAATAATTTTTGGATCTCCAGAACTTTTCTAGTGAATTATTTCCTAAAACTAGAGCCTTTTTCACTAGAAAATCAATAAGAAATTAAAGAAAAGAGATAAATTAGTGAAACCACTTTTCTTGGTTTCATTTTATCAACATCTACCTGTAGGTATCATTGGTATACAATGGTATCATGCATAATATGGTCTTGTACCAAAACCCATCTAATAGGTAGTTTCTAGACTATAAATCCTAAGGGATTCTCATTCCCTTCTCCAAGACCATCTCAACCTCCTAAATCCAATCATCCCTAAAAATACTGAACCTTAATTGGAGTTTATTCAATTCCTTGTTTTCTAAATGGTATTGGTGCTTGTATGCCTTGTCTTGATTGTGGTCTTGTTTGTTTGCATGTATACTCGATAACGACGATAGTTGCGCATGTATAGACACCGAGAAGAAGAGATCTTATGATTGGTATTGGTATTCTGGGGATTATCTAAAGAATAAGTCAAGGGACATATTGCCATATTGTGATCATGAGGCAAGCCACCTTCTTGCTCTTAAGCCTTATCCCACTGTTTTACTTATGCATGTTTTATCTACTGTTTATTAAAACTGCATTGTTTTCCTATATGTTGATGAATATATGGTAGTGGTTTGGCTCCTGCGAACTATTACACTTGTGTACTACTAAGTACAACCCCCTTGGTGACACCTACTTGTCCCTAGAAGAATAGGTGGTGTATTACACCATACCCCTTGGAGACCCCGTTTTAGCCGAAGCAAAAGCTAGAGGATGGGAAGACCCCGGAAAAAGTTTTATCAAATGTTTTATGATAAAACCTTGGTGAGGTGGAACCTCCCAAGAGATGTTGAGAAAGAAAAAGGTTTTTGTTTTACAAAATACTGAAGGAAAATCTAGAGGAAAAAGGTTTACGAAAACGCACCCGGTTCTTTGCAGTTTGGCTATAACAACTTAAACTCGTGCAATCACATTACTCTGGTATGGGACAGGGCTGGATTTGATGTTTGTTTATTCTAGTATAAGCTGCCTCGTAACTACTACAGGGGATCAGGGATCCCTGGAGGGTGGGCCTTCTCCGATAAAGGTCCATGTGGGACATCGACCTAGAGAAGGAACGAAGGGTCTGCTGGCCTCCACGCGTTACTATGAACCCCTCATTGAAAGCGCACACTCGAGAAGTGGAAAAAGCGCTCCAGTTGGTCCTCGGTACCCGACGTCCCGATTTTGAGGGGATTAACACTCATAGGGTAGTCACTTATGTTGGGGGGCATCCAGAGAGTCTTGATTGGTTACTCGACCCACGATCGGTGAAGATCAGGGTAGTGTACCCGGTTGGTGTGGGTAAAGTGTACAACCTCTGCAGAGTGTAAATCTATTCGAATAGCCGTGTCCGTGGTTAAGGACGGGTTGGACAAACTTCTGTAGAGCGGTGCTGGTTTTGTTTTCAAAAAGGATTTCGGAAAAGCAAAGGCTTTGGAAATGTTTTGACCATGGGATGGTCGTAAAGGAGAAAGGTTTTAACCATGGGATCGTCAGAATGAGGAGAAAGGAGACTGGTCGTGGGACGACCTGAAGACGGGAACAAATGGGTGACCCAGTCCTAAGGTTTTTCCAAAACTTTTCAAAAAGGTTTCCAAAAGATTTTACAAAAGTTTTCAACAGAGATATGTAGATGCTATATCTACAAGAGAAACTATTTGAGAAAAGAACCTCTCTTGGAGCCCTCCTACTACCACAGCCATAATGCATATCCTCCGGTTATTATTGTTATCTTAAGGTGGTTTGCGAGTACATTCAAAGTACTCACTAGCATTGTCCCTGGCTATTATCTTGGTCAGATATCAAGAAGAGGTGAAGTCGATGACTACGCGAGCTAGGACATTCTCGCAGTCAGTTGCCTATAGGTTAAGGCATGGCTCGGGCTCTACACTTGATGAAGTTCCGCTGATGATTATTGATGTAGCCATATCGGGATTTATGTAAGTCTTGTAATTCGGTATATTCTCGGATGTTGTAATGATACTTGTCGGTTATGAGCCATGACTAACTGATCATGGGATCATGGTTGTATGCATAACAGGGATTCTCGGAGGATTAATCCGGGGGCCCCACAGACTTGGTATCAGAGCCATCCTGACTGTAGGAGAATCTTAGTTAGCATGATCGCTAGACAGGAACTTTATTTTGAAAACCCCGGCTTTCTAAAACTAGTTTCTCAATGAGTTTCAAAAAGTTCTACTTCTTCTCTTACTCTAAGTAAATGTGTTCGAAAATGGTTTACTCTAAATCTCGTCCAAACTCCAAATCTACGGATTTTAAACATCAAGGATCTAGAACCCGGTGAAGACAATGAGAACAAGACGAAGACAAGCAACTACCAGCAAACACAAGGAGACTATAATATCGCTCTACTAGCGGAATCCTCACAATCAGAAGACATCGGGCGTTGCACTATCAAGAAGCGTCCAAGATACGACAAAGGCTCCATCTGCAAGGTAGTGACTCCGACCTGAAGAAAGAGGATATCTAGGGTCAATAGTCCTAACAATAGGATTCCCCTACATCCTGAGTAGTTAACTCCTTGGTCCCTAGAATTGGCCGTGTTTGCTTGCCTAAGTGCCTCCTGTGTTTCTTGATGTGTGATGTTTGCCGAGGACATTGCGATTCTCTTGCTCTGTTCGCCTTGTTTGCATGCTCTGGTTTGCTCTGACCTCCTTATTATTGTGACTTGAGGAGCGATAACCCACCTAGTAACTCAGGAAACCCCTGTGTTAGCTGTCGGTATTGAGACCCAGACTAACCCCGAGAGTATATGAGAGGAAAAGCATCGCCAGAACCAGGAATTCGACATCGTCAAGTCCGAATCAACTCGAAGATTTCACCTCAGCAGAGCGGCATACCTCATCAAAATCACCTCGCAAGACTCGTCAATAGCACCACACTCCCTTGTTCCTCAGTCTACTACAGCAAGAATCCCGTTGAAATCAGAAGTCGATCACCGAAGGATCCTCAATATCCACAAGAAACCACCCGATAAGTCAACCAAGACAAGAGGTGAAGACCTAACCACACTCACCTTTACTGTATTAGAGCTTCTGACCGCCACAGGAGACTAACTAATCTAGTCGACCGTACCCAAACTAACGGAATGATCCTCCCTAGAAGGTCAGAACCACCCCTGAAGTCAGGTGATTAGGAAGCGTGAAGACAGTCTCCTCGAAACTGGATGTCTCTACTTTGACTAAAGACTGTAACATCCCAAAATTTAAATCCAAGGTTATTAAGATCCAAACCATCAAAATTAGGGTTAACAAAAAAATTTCCATTTAAAATTATTAAAGCATTCATATGCGTGTGCATTTAAATAGGAGTTGTTTTGAATTGCCATGATTAAGTGATCCATTGCTTGTAAAATTATTCTTAGGTGAAATAAACATCATCTAGATCATTCCCAAACAAATCCCAAAGAAAAACAAATCAAAATGAATAATTGAAGTGAATGGTCATTTTGGCCAAATTAACTATCATGCCTACTTTGGCTATTCCTAGTACTCAAAACCTAACATAAACATTTGTGGATCTTTACACCCCTTGATAGTACACATAATGAGGTACCAAGGCCCACTTTGTGATCTGCTAAAAACAATCAAATACTAATTTTAAATGACAGTTTAAAATTGAATCTATCTCATATGGGAAGATCCCACTATTTCAAAAACCACTCAAACAGGTTCAATTTTCAAAACCCTTGCAACCAGAGACTACCTAGTACTAGTGGAGATCACTCAAAAATTTTGAACCCAAAATTCAAAAGTAAAGTTCATGCGGCCATTTCATCAAACACTTGGCAGGCAGAATTCAAACCAAAGAAATTTCACTATTTTAAATAGTGTTCTGGCCAAACTTGTCCCCCACATTGCCACCAAAATCTCTCCACTACTCCCCCTACCCCTCTCTAGCCAAGCCACACACTGTGCCACGGCCAAATGGTCATGGCCATTAAGGCCGAGCCCCCATTTGGGCACCTCACCGGCGACAGCACACCACAACCGCCGCCAGGGCCATCCACCGTGTCCTGGAGGTAGCCCGTGGTCCACCTCCACTGTCCGACCAGCCCCAACCCAAGGACAGCGACCAGAACGACCAGGAACCACCGCGCCCGGAGCCTATCGACCATGCCAACGCCGCCCGCAGAGCGCGCTCTGTCCCCGCGTAACCAGACCTCGCCTAGCTCCAGCCGCCCGTCTACACATCCCCACCGGCCTAGCAAGCTAATGGACATGCCCAATCCCCCGACCATGCCCCGTAGTCGCCGGCCGCCGTAAAACTCGCCGTCGGCAGAGACTTAGTGCGTGTCGCGCTCTTCACTTTCCTCGACCACAAACCACTGCATAAGCACCACCGTGACACTCGCCAGGGCACCACCCATCGTCCTAGCACACCGCCTACGCCTCTAGCTCGTTGTGCCGTCGTCACCGGCGAGCACCGCTCATGCTTCTATGCCGCTCAGCCGCACCTATAAAAGGAGCCTTCCCTAGCACCAAAGACTCACACCATTCCACTCCCCTCTCCTCACTAGTCCTTCCCCACCTCTCACTGGAGCCGCTCGAGCCTTGGTTCGCCGGAATTTCGCTAGAGGAGCCCGCTGCAGAGGAGGAGAAGGCGTCGTCGATTTAGTCCACCCCAGGAGCTGCCATGACCACCCCTGAGTCCGCCGTCGACATCACGTTCGATCGCCCCCATCGCCGCCATAGCTGGAGCCCTGGTACGCCCCCTAAGCACCCCCACTGAGCCGCTAGGGTTAGACCTCGCCGGCGACCTGTCCGTCATCGACGACAAGCCCCAGCCGTAGATCCCCCTTCTAATCTAACGGCCCACATCGCCCCGTACCGCTTCGCGCATTTTGAGTCGCTGACTGGTGGACCCCCTATCAGTTGAGCCCTGTGCCGCGGAGTGACACTGGGCCGGCCCGTTAGCGTTTCCCGCGCGACCCAGTTAGTCTAAATTAGGATTTTTCTTTTTAGTTTAAACTTAGTTCTGTCCCTTAGTTCAAAATTCAATTCAGAGAGATTTATAAATCCAAATGAAGTGATTCCAATTTTGTTGGAAATCTACTGAAAAGATCTATCCAAGACCGTTGGATTTACTTCATTTAGAGTTATAGATCTATCCTAGTAAAAATAATAAAACAGAATCATTTGCACCTTGCAACATTTTTATAAAATCAACCAAGTTAGCTTTTGAGTTGATTGCAACTCTCAAAAATCACATTTCATCATACCTATCTGAATATGTAATAATATTAGGTTTTACATACAGTGACTTTGGACTAGTACCAAAATAATGCTATATAGGCATTTCTAGTCACTTTAAATCATTAAATAATGAACTTAAACCAAAATAGTTATGGTCCAACCCTTAAATTACATTCCCACATGTTAGAATATGTGGTGATGACATGTGTCCACATGATACCATATTCTAAGTGGTGAATATTAAATCTTAGTTAATTTTTCAATGAGTAGATATTACTTTTCTAAATAAAAAGGAGGAAACTATGGAATAAAACTTCTAATGCTTGTGATGAGAATAGATCATCAATTGTGTGCCTTAGAGTACTAAGTGAACTTGTTAAGTATTGTTTGGTGATTGTGTACTCCGTATGTATCTATAGAAGATAGTACTGACCAAGCTTACGAGGAGGAGGAGTGCTACCAAGAAGAAGAAGAAGAAAACTTCAACCACTGCACCAACCAAGGCATGCTATTGTTAGCAAGCTAGAATAAATCTAGATGAATGAGCAAAGATGCTTTAGGCATGCTTTGGTCACACCACTTTGACTATTACTATCCCAAGTATTACCTTACAAGCTTTACTTCCTTTACTTTACACAAAGTCCCTTTCTTGTTTTGAAGGTAGCATAAAGAGTATAAAACTTGACCTTTTTAGATAAGCTTTAGATGTCATTCTATGGCATGAGATTGAACCCATCATCTTTCCACCTTAGTGAACACTCTTAACTTAGTAGTTTAGAGTAGATCCAAACTTGAGACACTTTAGATGGGAACAATTGGTGAAAATGAATTATGAAAACATTGGAATGATGAGTCATTCTATTAAGATGTTTTGACATGTGTTGAGAAACACAAATGGTTTATGATGATGAAAATGTTGAGGCATGAGCCTTAACCATTTTATAAAACTGATGGTTGGATTCGGATGCGATACCATTCCAAATTTACCATACAACCACAATACCTGAATTGGGTAAGGCTTAGCCGGAAGTTTATATGCATTAGTATTAGTTCCCTCGCGGGAGAGGCCAGAGCTGAGGCTACCTCTCAATGTTGTCCACCTATGTAGTGCCCAAGATGGCTGATGGTCATGGTTGGGAGGCCATGCTCATAGGATAAGTGCTTATACCAGGGTGTGTAAAGGGAAGGTTATGTTTGATTATCTGCATACTAAGTATGATGATTCAGGTTTATCCCTGATAGATGTATCGAATCTTGTGGTGAAAGTGTACCACCTCTTCAGAGTGTCAAACTATTCGAATAGCCGCGTCCGTGGTTATGGACAGTTGGAATGGCCATACTATTTCGTTGTCAGATGTTTTCCAAACAACTTATGAAATGAATGATGAATCTTGACTTGACCACAACAGGGCTGTGTTTATGATAATAGCTTCCCAACTTAAGTGATTCTAGAACTTTATTTTATCTTTCTTTGCTTCTGAACTCAGCTTAGGTTTCAAACTTATCTTTATAGTTAAACTTGGATTTAGCACTTTAACTTAGCACTATACTACTTGTTAGTGGTAGTTTGCGAGTACTTAAAGAGTACTCATGGATTTTGTCCCTGCCTATTCTCATGGCCAGACTATGAAGGAGAGTACCAAGATGATGGCCAGCATGACGGCTATGATAACTAGGGCTGTCTGCCTTCGTCAGCATTGCATGTGCCCCTGAAGATGGACCCCACCGCTACGCTTTATATTTATTCCGCTGCTTGCTGTATTAAGACTGGATCATGAGATCCTTATTTGTGTAAGACCTTATGTATGGTTTGTAATGGATGATGTACTGTGATATCCAATCCGTTATGTCTCGCAAAAATGGTAATCCTGGGACTACGAGGTATGGCATAACGGGCATATGGGATTAAAAATCCGGGTGTTGACAAGTTGGTATCAGAGCCATCGTGACCATAGGAGACCCTAGTTAGAACGGACGTCCGAACAAAAACCTAGTTTCAGAACCAAAGTGAGTATTTACGAAAAACTATCTCCTCTCTTATCCTTGGGAATTCTTGCTTTCTCAAAAATTCATGTTCCTCAAATTCTTACATTACTACTTAAAATTTGACACACCTGATCACTTCACTAATTTCCTCATCCTTAATTCTTGTAGATGGAGATTCGTTCAACAAGTTTTACCAGTTGGGAAACAGAGGTCAACTGATCTTCGAGAGGGATCTGGATTCACTGTTAGAGTTATTGGGACGCCCACATCCGTAGTTTCTTGGAGCACAACTTCCACGACCCCCAGGAGGAGACCTATAGTGGCTAGTCACCGCTGATCTTAGAAGAAGCATCGAAGCACCAACTTCTAGGAGAATTCAGTTCTCCGTGAGAGAGAACAACTGGCTAGATGGATTATCCAGGGCAATGCATGAAGCTCTCGCACGTCTATGTGCCCTCAGAATCAACAAAATCCAAGGAACCCGTTTTGCTCACTATGCAAGACGTGACTTCATGGGAATGCCGATGGAGATGCCAAGTCACCCAGAGTTGAGGCGTCAAGTGGAGAATCTTTACTTCTTGCTGCATGAGAGACAGTAGGAACTGGACAATGCCTGGGAGCTAGCAACCAGAACTGTGCCATTGCCGACCACAAGGCCCAGACTTTCGCACTACTCGTCCAGGATCGCCAGTCTCTTTGCCGCCAGCGTGCAAAGAAGGATCGCACCATCGCCCGTCTTGGCAAGAAGGTGGCCGACCTCGAGAAGACTATCAAGGAGCAGGAAGCTCAGCTTGCCGCCAAGGAAGAAGAAGATGAGGGTGAAGACATCCAGGGAGACATGGATTCTTACCTCAGCAATGATGAGGACTTTCTGGAGGAGGATGCTATGGACTTCTACACTGACGATGAGGACTCCGACTTCATCGACGATGAGTAGATGCACTAGAGCACTGTCGTAGCATGAGATGTATCCGTCCCACTGTATCGTATTTTGTAGAATGGTTATTCAAACCATCTGTTTTCCTTTGTTTGTTGTTGTGTGTGTTGTATCGTGTGTTTGTTTGCATGAATGAAATGGAGTTAGTTGAAAAACCTGAGTCTAACTCAAAGTTTTAGCTTTGAAACCAAAACCATGAACCTTAGAATTTCCCTCTTACCCCTTTATCTACCTCCATCTTCAGATCACTCGTGGAAACCAAGGAGGGAGCAGCTCATCGCAGGACCCAATGCTGCAGATCTTGCAGAATCTCATCGCAGATCGTGAAGCAAGCAGGGCAGAACGTCAAGCCAACTTAGCAACATTGCAGCAGATTGCCCAGATGGCTCTCAACAACCAAGAGCCTGGAAATCAGGATCACCATGGATCCAAACTCAAAAAAATTCAGAATACCAATCCCCCAATCTTCAACCAATTTGAAAACCCATTAGATGCTGATGACTGGTTACAGACAATGGAAAACAACCTAGAAGTTGCAGGAGTTGATGAAAACGAGAAAGTTCTCTTCACCACCCACTATCTGGCAGGAGATGCAAGAGCTTGGTGGAATAGTATCCGCAATATGAACCATGGTCAAGTTATGAC
The DNA here is from genome assembly GCA_910589775.1 of Avena eriantha. Taxonomy (NCBI): domain Eukaryota; kingdom Viridiplantae; phylum Streptophyta; class Magnoliopsida; order Poales; family Poaceae; genus Avena; species Avena eriantha. The sequence continues at coordinate 502,348,766 of OU342742.1, forward strand.
ATGGGAAGCATTCAAAGTCAAGTTCAGCCGCACCCACGTGCCGCAGGGTCTAGTCAATCGAATGCGAGATGAGTTCCGCGAATTGAAGCAAGGAAGAATGACAGTGGTGGAGTACCCTGACAGATTCCTGTCACTTGCCAGATATGCACCTGATGAGATCAACACGGAGGCCAAGAAGAAGGAGAGATTCTTGAACGGACTGCATGATGAGATGCAGACTATCCTCGTCAACATCCGTTTTTAGGATCTCGAAGAGCTAGTCGACTCTGCCATTCAGATGGAAGGGAAGATTAATCAGGCAAACGACAACCGCAAACGTCGTATGATGCAGCAATCAGGATCCAGGAGTCACCAGAAGTACCGTCCCAACCCCTCACCAGGATATGCACAAAGGAACAACCGACCCCCAATGTCTCGCCCAAGCTACCCCAACCGTAGCGGAGGCAATGTGAAGTCCGAAGGAAACCATCACAACTCCAGCAATGCCAACAATTTCAACCGTGCCCCTCCTAAGAGAACCAACAACAACAACAACAATACTGCACCCAGAACTGGCAGCAATGCTATGCCTATCGCAGCAAAGGACAAGTACCAGATCACTTGTTTCGAGTGTGGAGTGAAGGGTCACTACTCCAATGAGTGTCCCAAGAAGACTGCCGCCAATGCCACTGTGAATGCCCCAGCTCAACAACAGCGTCGTGTTCAACCAGGAAGAAGGTTTGCCCCAGGGAACCCTCACAACCGCAACGGTCGTCTCTGCCACATGAACGCAGAAGAAGCCCAAGAAGCACCAGATGTAGTGCTGGGTATGTTTTCTGTCAACTCAGTTTTTGCAAGAGTATTGTTTGATTCGGGAGCATCACATTCATTTATCACCGAAGAATTTGCATTCACTAGTAAGATTCACCCAACCAACCTGAAGCATGTCATGATAGTTCAAATCCCCAGATCAACTACAAAAGCTAGAAAAATTTGCAAAGTTGTGCCTATCAGAATACATGGGATAGATTTTTATGCCAACCTAATAGTACTTGGAACCAAAGGATTGGAAGTAGTACTAGGTATGGACTGGATGTCAAGGCATAAAGGACTGAAGACTATGCTAAGAAAGCCATCACCATGACCAGTAGTTCTGGAGTATCAGTAGAGCATATCTCTGAAACCTTACCCTATCAATTCAAGTGCAACAAGAGTCTAGACCTACCCACCATAGACAAAGTAAGAGTAGTCTGTGAATACCTTGACGTATTCCCAGATGAATTGCCAGGTATGCCCTCGGATAGGGAAATTGAGTTCATTATCGAACTAATCCCCGGAACCGGACCCATAGCCCAGAGACCCTATAGCATGAACCCCTCAGAGTTAGTTGAGTTGAAGAAGCAGTTAGATGCCATGTTAGCAACAAGCTTGATTCAGCCAAGCGCATCGCCATGGAGATCACCAGTGTTATTCGTCGACAAGAAAGATGGAGGCAATTGTCTGTGTACCGATTACAGAAAGTTGAATGATGTCACCATTAAGAACAAGTACCCCTTGCCAAAGATAGAGGATCTATTTGATCAGTTGACCGGAGCCCAGGTATTCTCAAAGATTGATCTTAGGACTGGTTATCACCAACTTAAGTTTTGTGCAACGGATATTCCGAAGACCGCCTTTACTACTCGCAATGGTTTATACGAGTATACGGTGATGTCTTTTGGATTAACCAATGCTCCTGCTTATTTCATGAACCTCATGAATAAGATATTTATGAATTTCCTAGATAAGTTTCTAGTTGTATTTATCGACGACATCCTTATCTACTCCAAGTTAGAAGAAGAGCATGAGCAACATCTGAGAATCATCCTAGAAACCCTGAGAGAGCATCAGTTATATGCCAAGTTCAGCAAGTGTGAGTTTTGGCTGAAAGAAGTAGGATTCCTAGGACATATTGTGTCTGCCGGAGGAGTATCTGTTGATCCCGCCAAGATCAAAGATGTCGAAGAATGGGAAGCCCCAACCACTCAAACCCAAGTTTGTGCATTACTCGGATTAGCGGGATACTACCGCAAGTTCGTCGAAGGATTCTCGAGCATCGCCAGACCCATGACCCAATTGTTGAAGAAGGACCAGAAGTTTGAATGGACTGACAAGTGTGAAGCCAGTTTCCAAGAGCTGAAGAAGAGATTGATATCAGCCACAATTTTGATCATGCCAGACATCAAGAAGCCATTTGATGTATATTGTGATGCATCCAAGATTGGTCTCGGATGTGTATTGATGCAAGAAGGCAAAGTCATCACGTATCTGTCTCGACAACTGAAGCATCATGAGCAGAACTATCCGACCCATGATCTTGAATTAGCAGCCATAGTGCTGGCATTAAATACATGGCATCATTATCTGATGGGTAATCGCTGTGAGATTTACTCGGATCACAAAAGATTGAAGTATATTTTCACTCAGAAGGAGCTGAATATGAGGCAAAGGAGGTGGATAAAGTTAATTAAGGATTATGACCTTGACATTCACTATCACTCTGGCAAAGCCAATGTGGTAGCGGATGCTATTAGCAGATTGCCGTGTAGGCTAAACACCATGATTAAGGAGAAGCAACCAAGTTTGTATGAGGAGTTGGAGCAGTTCAGGACAAAGCTATTTAGCAAGATTCTTAGCTAGCATTGAACTTCAACCCACTTTGATTAGCCAAATCAAGGAAGCCCAGAAAGGAAATAAAAGTATCGACGGAATCAAACGTCGTATTGGTACAAGAAAGGTACCTGGATTCACTGAAGACAAAGAAGGAGTACTTTGGTACAAAGGACGTATCTGTGTGCCAGCAGATTCGGAGCTGAAGCAAGTTATCACGAAGGAAGCTCATGATACTCTTTATTCTATCCACCCCGGAGGAACGAAGATGTATCAGGATTTGAAACAGCAATTTTGGTGGCACAAGATGAAGAGAGAAATCCAAAGCTACATTGCCAAGTGTGACATATATCAAAGATTAAAAGCAGAACATCAGAGACCTGCAGGGTTGTTGCAACCATTGCAGATTCCGGAATGGAAATGGGATTCCGTCGGAATGGACTTTATCACCGGTTTGCCTACTTCTAGTAGGGGAAATGACTCAATCTGGGTCATAGTTGATAGACTCTCCAAGGTAGCCCACTTTATACCTGTCAAGACTACCTACCAGAGTGCGAAGCTAGCAGAACTATACATTGCTAGGATTGTTAGTCTGCATGGAACCCCCAAGACCATAGTATCAGATCGAGGAACCCAGTTTACCTCGAGATTTTGGCAGAAAGTTCAGGAAGGATTGGGAACCAAGTTGAATTTCAGCACCGCGTATCACCCGCAAATAGATGGACAGACTGAGAGAGTCAACCAGATCTTAGAGGATATGCTTAGAGCTTGTGTGTTGGAGTATGGATCAAAATGGGAAGATTGCATGCCTTTCGCAGAATTCTCATATAACAATAGTTATCAAGCTAGTTTGCAGATGGCACCATTTGAATTCCTATACAGAAGAAAGTGTCGTACCCCTTTGAATTGGTCGCAAGTAGGAGAGAGTCAGATCTTTGGACCCGACATTCTCCGAGAAGCCAAAGAGAAGGTTCACAAAGTCCGTGAACACCTCAAGACCGCCTAATCCAGACAGAAGAGTTATGCCGACAAGAGAAGGAGAGACCTGACTTTCAATGTCGGAGATTTTGTATATCTCAAAGTTTTGCCATTGAAGGGAACGCAACGCTTTAGTCTGAAAGGAAAGTTAGCCCCCAGATATATCGGGCCCTTCAAAATTCTGAACCGTCGAGGAGAAGTATCGTATCAACTAGAACTACCTGAAGAGATGTTAGCCATCCACAATGTGTTCCATATCTCATTACTTCGCAAATGCCTAGAAGTGCCCGAGAAGACTGAAGTTTTCAAGAACATCGATCATAGAGCTGTGGAGATCAACAACGACCTAACATATCGTGAAGTGCCTATCCATATCTTGGAAGAAGCTTACAGAACCACCAGGACCAGGAGTATCAAATTTCTCAAGATTCAATGGAGCAACCATACCGAGGAGGAAGCCACTTGGGAGCGCGAAGCTTACATTAGGACAGAGTTCCTAGATCTCTTTAGTTCCTAGTTTTCTTTGTAAATCTCCGGACGAGATTTTGTTTAAGGGGGGAAGGTTTGTAACATGCCAAAATTTAAATCCAAGGTTATTAAGATCCAAACCATCAAAATTAGGGTTAACAAAAACTTTTCCAATTAAAATTATTAAAGCATTCATATGTGTGTGCATTTAAATAGGAGTTGTTTTGAATTGCCATGATTAAGTGATCCATTGCTTGTAAAATGATTCTTAGGTTAAATAAACATCATCTAGATCATTCCCAAACAAATCCCAAAGAAAAATAAATCAAAATGAATAATTGAAGTGAATGGTCATTTTGGCCAAATTAACCGTGGGGCCCCCGGATTAATCCTCCGAGAATCCCTGTTATGCATAAAACAACGATCCCATGATCAGTTAGTCGTGGCACATAACCGACACGTATAAAAGTAAACATCCAATACATAACGAATACGTGACGTACCTTATTTGCCATTATGGCTACATCGATCAACAACAGTGGAACTTCCTTAGGCGTAGGGCCCGAGCCATGCCTTAACCTACAGGCAACTGACTAGGAGAACGTCCTAGCTCGCATAGTCGCCATCCTCGTCTTCTTCTTGAAATCTGGCCAAGTTAATAGCCAAGGACAATGCCAGTGAGTACTTTGAATGTACTCGCAAACCACCTCAAGAAAATAATAATAACAAGAGGATATGCAATATGGCTGTGGTAGTAGGAGGGCTCCAAGAGGGGTTCTTTTCTCAAATAGTTTCTCTTGTAGATATAGCATCTACATAACTTTGTTGAAAACTTTTTATAAAACATTTTGGAAACCTTTTTGGAAAGTTTTAGAAAACATTAGGACTGGGTCACCCATTTGTTTCCCATTTTTGGTCATCCCGTGACCAAACTCCTTCCATACCTCTCTGACCATCCCATGGTCAAAGCAGGTATCCTTCTCGACCATCCCATGGTCAAAAACATTTTCAAAGCCTTTGCTTTTCCGAAATCCTTTTTGAAAACAAAACCAGCACCGCTCTACAACAACCTTCCCAACCGTCCAAGACCGCGGACGCGGCTATTCGAATAGATTTACACTCTGCAGAGGTTGTACACTTTACCCACACCATCTGGGTACACTACCCTGATCTTCACCGATCGTGGGTCAAGTAACCGATCAAGACTCTCCAGATGCCTACTCCAATATAAGTGCCTACCCTATGAGTGTTAATCCCCTCAAAACCGGGACGTCGGGCGAGGACCAACCGGAGCGCTTTTTCCACTTCTCGAGTGTGTGCTTTCAATGAGGGGCTCATAGTAACGCGTGGAGGCCTGCCGACCCTTTGTTCCTTCTCCAGGTCCAACCTTTATCGGAGAAGGCCCACCCTCCAGGGATCCCCGATCCCTTGTAGTTGTTGCGAGGCAGCTTATACCAGAATAGACATACATCAAATCCAGTCCTGTCCCATTCCAGAGTAATGTGGTTCCACAGGGTTAATTGTTCTAGCAAAACATGCAGAGAACCAGGTGTGTTTTCGTAAATCTTTTTCCTCCGGTTTTCCTTCAGCATTTTGTAAAACAAAATCTTTTTCTTTCTCAACATCTCTTGGGAGGTCCCACCTCACCAAGGTTTTATCATAAAACATTTAGTAAAACTTTTCCCGGGTTCTTCCCATCCTCTAGCTTTTGCTTCGGCTAAATCGGGGTCTCCAAAGGGTTATGGTGATATACACCATCTATTCCACTAGGGACAAGTAGGTGTCACCAAAGGGGGCTGTACTTAATAGTACAAAGGTATAATGGTTCAGAGGATCCAAACCCTTACCCTATATATACATCAATATATAGCAAAACAATGCAGTTTTAATAAGCAGTTGATAAAACATGCATAAGAAAAACAGTAGGACATGGCTTATGAGCAAGAAGGTGGCTTGCCTGTGATAAGCAGTATGGCATAAATGTCCCTGGACTTCTTCTTAGAAAACCATAATAACCAATAAAATCCATCTTCTTCTGCTCTCCGACAACATCGCAACTATCGTCATCCCGACAACACATGCAAGTAAACCAAGCCACAATCAACACAAGGCATGCAAGAATAAATTCAATACAGCAAACAAACATATAACACATTACTCAAAACAGTAGGTTTTGGAGAGGATTGGATTTAGGGGATTGAGATGGCTTTGGAGAAGGGGATGAAAATCCCTTAGGATTTACAGTCTAGAATTTACCTAGGAGATGGATTTTTGGACCAAGACATATTCTGTATGGTACTATTGTAAAAACATGATACCAACAGGAAGGTACTGATAAGATGAAGCCAACAAAAGTGGTTTCACTATTTTATCACTTACAAAAGATTTATAGTGATTTTTACAGTGAATAAGACTCTAGTTTTAGGAGATAATTCACCAGAAAAGTTCTGGAGCTCCAAAAATTATTTACTTGGATGTTCAGTAGGGTTTAGTGTACTTGTTCACTGAGAGTTAGAATCAGGTCAAGACAATTAACAGAATACCCTCAGGAAATTCCCAAAGGCAGTTATGTACACAACTTGTCTTTTTCACCAGATTTAATCTACAGAGGATTTTGATATGAGGAAAATGGCAATGGATAGGTATTGCAAATACCTCCCAGTACCAACTGAATTCACTCCTTTTGGAGTTGCAAAGCTACTATAGTGATTATTCTACTGATAATACCCTAGCCATAGATGATTAATTCACCAAAGTGGGATAGAGCATTAATAAAATTTGATCTCCTTGGTTTTGAGAGAACTTGGTGTACCACATCACAGGGAATTGAAATTGGGTCAATATCTCTGTTGGTTTGACCTAGAGAAATTCCTAAAGTCAGATCAGAGCTATTTTTGTTATTTTTACTAAGGACAAACTACTGTTCATTTTGGCATGAGACCAAGGTCCAGTGATAGGTACCAGTAGTGCCTACTAGCGGCAATTGGGTTTACCCCATTTTGAGTAGCAAAGCTATTGTAATGAATTACCTAGTGAAAGCACTAGGGACTAAATTGTTTCTTTCCCCAAAACTCAGCAGAAGCTCCATAAATTAAGATCTCCTAGGTATAGCTAGATATGTATGTAGATAATCCATTGGAGTTGGAATTAGGGTAAAAGCTATCATGGATTGGCCTAGAGAATTTCCTAAAGACAGAATATACTTAATCTTGTCATTTTTATATCTTCAGATCTATAGTTCCACTTAGATGGAGACAAGGGCTATTAGATAGGTATCTCAACTACCTTTCATAGGCGCTTTGAATCATATCATTTGGATATGTACAACTTACTGTGAAAATTATTTAGTGAAAAGGATGAAGTTTATAGGAATTAATGCCAGTAAATAATAAAAATTATTTTTGGCAAGTGACCAGTTCTGCATGTTGCACAAAACACACAAGAACAAGGTAGGATTTATATCTAGACATTTCAAAGAGTTTTACATTTTATTTGGGAATTAAAAATGACTGGTAGTTCTCAGATCTAGAAAAGAACAAGATTTCAAAGAAAGAGGGATTTGGCAGACGGGCCAATTCCTGGCGGAGCTGGGCCTTACAGGGGAAATCCGGCCCACCCGGGGCGCGTTGAGCGGGAGGGAGCACGCGGGCACGCGTTTGAATCCTGTCGCGCGGGGCCCGCCGGTCAGCGAGCAGTCGCGGTCGAAGAGGCATCGGCGGAGCTCAGCCGCACGATTAAGAGCCGATCGACGGTTGTCCCTCGTCGTCCTCACGGCGGCAGTTCGTTGGAGAAGAAACCCTAGCGGGCGCTCGGGCGATAGGGGGGAGGTCACCGGAGGCCGCGCCCACGACAGGGGAGGCGCGGAGGCGACGTGGTGCACCGAGCCGAGTCCGAAGAGGGGCGGGAAGGCTGGGTTCACGCCGGGATCTTGCTCCTGCGATGGCATCCGAGGCGGGCTTCGCCGGAGCTCGACGGTGGCGCTTATGGGTGGTGTCCCTAGGAAGAAATGGAGGGAGGGTTAGATGCAGCGCAACCAGAGGGTTCTTCCAGCTAACATGCTGAGTGAGAGGGCAGAGGGGGAAGGGGCTTAGCTAGATAGATGGGAGAGGCCGAAGCTTCTCCCTTGCTCTCTCTCGAGTAGGGCAAAATAGTGGGGAGGGAGAGGGGTGCTCTAGGGTTGTGAGAGGAGGCAGAGGGGGAAAATGAGCCAGGATCTGGGGGCTGGGGTGGCCTGTGCCCTTTTATCTTGAGTGGGGAAGGTGCACCATGGACATGGTCCATGAGAGGTGAGGAGGAAGAGTTGAGACCAGGGGAGTGTTTTCTGGGGGCGGTGGAGGTGGTATCTGGTCATGTTGCAGGTCAGAGAGGAGGAGGAGCTGCTGCTAGAGGGGTTTTACATGCCAAGAAACCCACATGGGTTAAACACTAGTGTCCAAGCACTAAAGGACATTCATGCTACAGTAATTGCTACAGTACTAACAAGGGATCAATTCGACACCACTAACAAGGGATCTCGCCCTCGAGATCCGCCTCATGGTACCGGGGAGTAGGTTGGCGATCTGAATCTTCTCGCTTCGTGTAGATCCTCGCGAAACCACTAACAAGAGGTCATTGTTCGTGGTCGTCGAGAGAACACTCCGGGAACAAAGGACGAAGGTAGAGGTATCAACAAATAAAGCCACCTCTAGCTTCCGTGGACAGAGTAAATTTGCTAGATCCACCGATTCAATATACAAAAGCGAATGATAAGAGTAGTCGGATGGTGATCAGTCCATCGTGCACTCAAACCATTACTCTACACAAAAATCAGAGAATTATGCAACCAACCGCTCGGAATTAGACTGAAGATCTCGACAATCGAGGTTTGGAACAAAGGAGTGATGCAGGCTCTGCATCAGATCTAAGATAGAGTATGTCGTCACGTCGAAAAAACACCGGAAGGCACAAACAAGGAGCAAAGAATGGTACCACAGATAAAGGATCACTCAGATAGCACTAAGTCTGGATGTAGAAGCACCATGGCCAAAGGAGGAAGCGAAACTCTGAAGGTACGACGGAAACCCAACCACGAGAATTCCTAGACTCGAAGAATGGATAAGAGGGCAGATTCAAAACACGCAGAGGTAAGATGAGAATAGCATAGAGTTAAGGAGTAAAAGCAGACCTAGTCAGATCTATCCAACCAATTCTGCAAAAATAGTTTTGACACTCTACTTCGGCCGTTAGCTAGGTTATCCTACAGGGTGGACCAGTGGGATATCGCAACTGCTGAGCTCTGATACCACTCTGTAACACCCTCGAATCGGCCCTATGCAAGTTTTAGCCCTTTCCGCCAAACCCGCATAGAAACGATTCAAAGACGCCAACCAGGTACTTTCGTGCAGGTCGAAAACGATGTAATACCATTACACATTAGTCCACGATGGAACCCACAGAATATATATATATATATATACATCAATGACTCCATGAGTCAAGAATACAAATATACTATACAAAGATCCAAATCACCTTGAAAACAATAGAGCGTCCGACTACGGACAAGATGCAAATGGGGCTAAGAGCCATGAAGAATAACCAATGGCGTCCATAACCCTGCCCAGGCCAAGCCGGAAGGGTAACCCTGCTAATGACGTCGATCTCAAACCTGCTAAAACAAAAGGGGTGCCGACAAAGGGCAAAGGAAAAAGAGGAGCGTCAGTACTGAGGCCAGTACACGGCGAGGCTAGAATTCGGCGGCTCTCGCCTACATAGGTATGGTGGACTGAAGCGGCAGCGAAGCATGCACTAAACAACCTATAGAGACTCGATACAACTATCGGCTATTAGAGAGGGATAAGAGAGACCTAGTCGGGACCAACCTGATACTAACACCAATCATACCCATCCTGGTATTTCCCCCTCGAGACCAAATGACGAAGTCAAACCGAGGAACTCACACAGTTCACAGTTTTATTCATTCCATTATAGTTGAAGCACTTACTAGTTAGATATAGATAGTATGAGTCATCTTGATAGCATAAGTATTGGGCAGTTTTAGTTAACCATTCAGTTGTAGTTGCAGTACTTACTAGTCAGATACAATTAGCATGTGACATCCCAAACCCAGCAGTTGTTGGCACTTTTATTTCATTCCATTGGAGTCGCGATACTTACTAGGCAGGTATGATATGACATGGACACCCCAGTTCCACAAGTTGTTGGGCACTTTTATTATCCATTCCATTATAGTGAAGCTGATTACTAGTCACATATTAAGTCAAATCTATAGCACTACTTTAGTTATGCTTGTCTATGATCGAGATACTGTGCTCCAAGTCGTCTATAACCGTGGACATGGCTTTCAGAAAGATTTACCCTGCAGGGGTGCACAAATAGCAACACACACACGATCAACCTTGGAAAAACCAAATCAAAACCCAATGGGGCTTTCACGACAAAGCAATCACAGGATTCATAAAAGATTTCAGGGGGCCACCCCACTAAGCTACCGGCAACGAAGTTGGCCGGCTCCGGAACGGACCCAGGGTTTGTGACGACGGCTGTAAACGACTGGGAACCCGAAAGTGTGACTGGGCTTGTCGATACTGCAAAAACATGGCACGATCGAAAACAGTATAGGTGCTCCACGCACAATCTTAAATAAAGCAGTAAAGCATGGCATAAGTACAGGATAGTAATAAAGCCCCATACTATTTGTGGCCCCAAGAAATAAGAAATGAATCAAGTTCTAGCTAAGGGGATTCATGGTCCCATATGTGGATAGTGCGATAGTCAAGGAACAGGTATCAAGTACTCGGGGTCCTACGGGACACAAGTGAGCGTGGAAAAACCAAATAACATCTATTGCCCACCGATGCCTCTGCATTAGTTATACCAACAATTTAATAGTTGTATTTAAAGTCATGATCATCTCCACCATTAAGCATCTCCACCATTAAGCATGTGCCAACTTTCCATCAACGGTGGAACGACAACGACACGAAGCATCACATAAGCAAGCAACTACGACTCGCAGGGCCGACTGTCTATCAAACAATAGGCAATAGGATGTGTCCATGGCAATATAGGGGCTGCAAGGAGTATAAATGGTGCACGAAAACTAAAGCATCGCAACCCGGATAGCAATAGATCAACAGGAGGAAATAAAGACTATAAAAGCAAAATAGGTAGAAAGGGGGAGAATGCTCGCCTGGAAAACACACTGCCGAAGGTTCATATCCGGAGAACTTGTCAACACTCGCATCCACTCATCGGCCTAATCCGCGAAGAAGCAAACACTAGTAGAAACACCGGATACAATGTTTAATACTACGGTAGAAGATCCGGCATGATTATGATATGATGCAGATGCGGTGCAACTAGACAATATTAAGAGGAACCGGGGTCCCGACGATTAATTAGATGGTTCATGTTTGTAACACCCTCCAATCGGCCCTATGCAAGTTTTAGCTCTTTCTTCCAAACCCGCATAGAAACGATTCAGGGACGCCCACCAGGCACTTTCGTGCGGGTGGAAAACGAAGTAATACAATTACACAGTAGTCCTCGATGGGACCCACAGAACATATTTATATACAACAGCGACTCAACGAGTCAAGAATACAGATATATTATACAAAGATCCAAATCACCTTGGAAACGATAGAGCGCCTGACTACGGACAAGATGCAAATGGGGCTAAGAGCCCTGAAGAATAACCAATGGTGTCCATAATCCTGCCCAGGCCAAGCCGGAAGGGTAACCCTGCTAACGGCGTCGATCTCAAACCTGCTAAAACAAAAGGGGTGCCGACAAAGGGCAAAGGAAAAAGAGGAGCGTCAGTACTGAGGCCAGTACACAGCGAGGCTAGAATTCGATGGCTCTCGCCTACATAGGTATGGTGGACTGAAGCGGCAGCGCAGCAGCACTACACAACCTATAGAGACTCAGTACAACTGTCGGCTATTAGAGAGAGGTAAGAAAGACCTATTCGGAACCACCTTATACTAACACCAATCATACCCATCCTGGTATTTCCCCCTCGAGACCAAACAAGGAAGTCGGACCGAGGAACTCACACAGTTGGCAGTTTTATCCATTCCATTATAGTTGCAGCATTTACTAGTCAGATATATAGCATGAATCATCCTGATAGCACAAGTAGTGGGCAATTTTAGTTAACCATTCCGTTGTAGTTGGAACATTTACTAGTCAGATATAATTGTCCTGAGGAATCCCAAAACCCAGCAGTTGTTGGCACTTTTATCACCTTCCATTGGAGTTGTAATACTTACTAGGAAGGTATAGTTTGACACAGATCACCACAGGTCCATCAGTTGTTGGCATTTTTATTATCCATTCCATTATAGTTGCATCTGATTACTAGTCACATATTAAGTCAAATTTATAGCACTACTTTAGTTATGCTTGTATATGATCGAGATACTGTGCTCCAAGTCGTCCATAACCGTGGACACGGCTTTCAGAAAGTTTTACCCTGCAGGAGTGCACAAATAGCAACACACACTCGATCAACCTCGGAAAAACCAACTCAAAACCCAACGAGGCATTCACGACAAAGCAATCACAGGATTCAGAAATATTTCAGGGGGCCACCCCACTAGGCTACCCGCAACAAAGTTGACCGGCTCCGGAACAGACCCAGGGTTTGTGTGGACGGCTGTAAACGACTGGGAACCCGAAAGTGTGACTGGGCTTGTCGATATAGAGAAAATGTGTCACGATCCTAAACAGTACAGGTGCTCCACGCACAATCAAAAATAAAGCAGTAAAGCATGGCTAAGTATAGGATAGTAATAAAACCCCAAACTAGTTTGTGGCCCCAAGAAATAGAAATGAATCAAGCTCTGGCTCAGGGGGGTCCACGGCCTCTCGGATGTGGATAGTGCGAAAAATCAAGGCACAGGTATCAAGTAGTCGGGGTCCTACGGGACACAAGTGAGCGTGGAAGAACCAAATAACATCTATTTCCCATCGATGCCTCTGCATTAGTTATAGCTAGCATTTTAATAGTTGTATTTAAAGTCATGATCATCTCCACCAGTAAGCATCTCCACCAATAACCTTCTGCCAGCATACCAACAACTGTGGTACTCGACGACACGAAATCGCACCTGAGCAAGCAACTACGACTCGCAAGGCCAGCTATTTACCAAACATAGGTAATAGGAGGTGTCCAAGGCAATATAGAGGCTGCACGGGATATAACTGGTGTACAGAAAACTAAAGCATCGCGACACGGATAGCAGTAGATCAACATGAGGAAATAAAGACTATAAATGCAAAATAGGTAGAAGAGGGAGAGATGCTTGCCTAGGAAAAAACACTGCCGAAGGAGCATATCCGGAGAACATGTCGATACTCGCATCAACTCATCGGCCTAATCCGCGAAGAAGCAAACACTAGAACAAACACTGGATGCACTATTTAACACTAAGGCAGAAGATCCGGCTTGATTATGATATGATGCAGATGCGGTGCAATTAGGCAATATTAAGCGGAACCGGGGGGCCCGACAATTAATTAAACGGTTCAAGTTATTTAGAAACCCCGCAATTTAATTGTTTTATTAACAGGGTGAAACATGGCATCGGTTTGCTACACCAATTTAAATGGAGTCCGGAATAAGACAAAAGTATCCCGCATAAACACTCCTTATTTAATTATGAGGTGAATCGGCATAATGCCCCCAAACCACATGATATGCATGTGAGACGAACAAATTATATGCAATAAGTTATATATATATCATTTATAAAGAAGGGGCTCAGGAAAAGGTTCACACATCTGGGTTCGGAAGATCTTGGTTTCCGGGGGTTCGGGTCTGGGTCTCAGGGTTCGACGGGAATAGTCTCGGCGGGATCAGGTTCAGACAATGGGAAGTAGATCTTGTCGCATCTGTGGTCTTCAGGTCCGGGAAGGAGGTCTTGCGGTTTTCCTTGAAGGAGATCTTGACGCTTAGTGTCTGTGTAGGTGAACTTGTCGGTTCCGCGGTTTCGATTGTCGGTGTCGGACTCGGGTCTCGGCGCTGGGGGATCTTGGTGTCCCATGTCGGAGAACTCGACGTTCCGCGGTCTTTGGTCCCGTGTCGGCGTGCTTGTCATCTGTGATGGTGATCTTGATGTTCCAGGTCAGGAACCTCGTGGTTCAGCTCCGGTAGAAGTTCTTGTCGGTCTCACCCCAAAGGCATGGTTGTTTCGCGACGGAGGCCTTGGCGCTTATGTTGACGACTTTCTGGTTTGGCGATCTTTGATTCCATGTTAACGATCTTGTCAACGCATGACTACACGATTCCGGTGTAGATCTTGCTGAGACCAAACTTGGACGAAGAGGAGCAGACGCGGAACACCGACTGAAAACGAGTTGCCTGCGGGCGAAGTGCACGGCTCGCGAACATCACCTTGCAGCGGCTACTGTAGGACCCCTTGGGCGAGCCTGCGCGGGAGGGAGGCAGGACCCCTTGGGCGAGCCCGCGCGGAAGGGAGGAGATGGTGTCCACAACGGGGACTGAGGCGGATGGAGGCACGCAGGCGAGGCTCTGTGCGGCTTGGGGGTCGCGGAGCAGAGGCCAGGGAGCGGCGGCGTCACTGCAACACTCGGGAGAGGGCGCCGGGAGAGGGCGGCCGGAGGCGAGGAAGGGACGGCGCCGGGGAATCGCGCTGAGCGGACGGAGGGCGCGAGGCCGGCGGGTCGGGGACAGGGGAGCTCGAGGACGGGCGTCGCGCCTACCGGAGGCGAGGGAGAAGGCGGCAGGAGGATGCGCTGCGGCGGTGCCTGGCGGAGCTCGAGGTGGCCGGTGAAACGGGGCTCGAGGAAGGCGACGACGATGCAGACATGGTCGCGGCCGAAGGAGCTCAGGGCCGGTAGCGGTCGAGCGGGCCGAGGGCAGCGCAAACGGGATGAGGCCAGCGGCGGCTCGAGCGAGGAAGGAGGTGAGGGAAGCGGTCCGACGTCGGGTGCGCCTACGGCTGGGCTTCATGGGCGGTGGCGATGGGGTTTGCCGCCGGCGGGTCCTGCAGACTCGAGAAGACGAATCGGAGCATCTGGCGGCTCCCTACGTGGGTGATGAGCAGATGCACGCACGCGGGGTAAGGTAGGCCGGGAGGAGGCCGAGCAGAAGCGGTTCGCGGCGGCACGGCGCGCCGATCAGCAGAGTCGAGGGGCAACGGGGGAGGAGGTGGCGACGGACCGCGGGGGAGGGAGGGGGTCGATGGGGATGGTGTGAGGAAGGTGGGGGTGGAGCGGGGTGGTTGGTGCGGGAGGAGGGAGAAGCGCCTGCGGGGTGGGGCCGGGTTACAGCCGCGACGGGGGTTGGGTAGGCGCGCGCGCGAGCGTGTCGACGCGGGGCCAGGGGATGGGCGCACAGGCTGGCGGGGTGGGGTGGAGCGGGGTGACCAGGTGGAGGTTGGAGGATGTGTAGGTGGTGGGCCAGAATAAAGGCAGGAGGCGGTGGGGATTGGGGCCAGGTGGATGATGTGGCGTGCAGGGATAGGCTCAGGTGAGGTGGCGGTGGGGTGGAAGTTTGCTACGGCGTGCGTGTGTGCGTAGGTGTGTGTGGCTGTGTGGGTGCACAGAGTGTGTGGGGTGGGGGTTGAGGCGGCTGGGGATATAGGGTTAGGGTTGGCTTGGGTTTAACCGGGTAGTAGGCGGTCTAGCCGGTTGGGCCTCTGGTCAGACCGGCTGGACTGCCTCCCCGGTAGAAATATTATTTAATTATTTATTTTTAAAAGACTTCTGTAAATAGTTTTTAGGCAAATAAAATATCCAAGAAGACCTGGTTTTATGATTTGAAAATAAAGGAGGGCTATTTAGAAAACAAAAATAGGGTTTTTGCAAAGTACTTTTATGAACAAACATGCATGATGATGCACAAAGTAGTAGACAATTCGAGCGATTTTCTGGTAGTGATTTTAGCGGGGCGCCACAATGTTGTTTGGATACCCCGCATTTAAATGTTGTTTTAACAAGGCAAAACATGGTATCGGTTCGCTACACCAATTTAAATGGAGCCAATATAAGACTAGAATAGCCCGCATATAGACTCCATATTTAATTTAGTTGAATCGACTATTTAACCCAACCCACTAGATGACATGTATGCAAGCATGATGATTTAATGATGCGACAGGTATATGTCATATTATAAAAATAGAGGCTTAGGGTCACACATCTGGGTTCAGAAGATATTGGTGTTCCGGATCGGGCTTCGGGTCCAGGTCCAGGGTTGACGGGAATGGCAAGGTTCGGATAAAGATGGAGAACTTGTCATGTCGTGACGGTGAACTTGGGTTCCAAGCGGTCGATCTTGCCGTCGATGGCGAACTTGAATGGATCGGGTACCGGTGGTCTTCAGATCCGTGTAGGAGATCTTGACGCCTGTGACGAAGAACTCGGGTGCGGAAGGAGGTCTAGGTGTTCCGATGGATCGGTCCTCGGGGTCGAAGAACTTGGCGCGCCAGGGTTCGGTCTTCGGATCTGGGTTCGGGGTCACGACCATCGAATCCAGGGGAAGATCTTGAGGTGCCGACATCTCCGAGTCCGGGAAGGAGAGCTTGGCGAAACCTGAAGTAAAACTTGACACCAAACGGATATCAGGGACGAAGATCTTGGTGGAACAAGGATCCGGGGCGACTCGCTTGTCCATAGAACATGCGATAAAGGACCTTGATGTTCGAGGGGAGCACCGTCGAGATCATCAGGTATACCCGCCAGACAAACTAGCAAGACATGAAAGGGGCACCGACGAGCAGACGCGGAAGATTGTGGTCGTGATGCCACATATGCCTGGAACAACACCAACGCCTGCACGAGGAGCTGATAGGCGATGCACGCAGTTCCTGGAGCCCATGTGTTGGTCATGCTCACATGGGACTTCAACCTAGATGTAGCAGAGGCCACCGAAGGTCTTGAAAGCCAATAACGGCTTGCTCAACACCGGACACGGGGCACAAACAGGACGGGGATGAGCACAACACGGGCGGCACATGGCGTACAGGAGGGTGACGAGAAGCTCCTGGCCATGGAGGACGGCTACGGACGCGCTGGCGTCGGTGCGGTGACGAGGCTGAACGGAGAGAAGGCAGACAGAGGTGGCAGGGAGGTGGCCGACGGCGACCTTGGGGGCGCGCGGTGGCGCTGGGATCACACGGGCCTCCGGCAGCGTCGCGCGCGGCAGAGCCAGGTGAGGCTGAGGCAGCGACGAGCTTGGCGCAGCCGGAGAGAGGGCGCTGAGGCAGAGAGGGTCCAGGGAGGAAGACGGCGATGCAGAGGAGGGAGGTCGTGGAGGTTGAAGGGGCAGCCACGGCCGGGAGGAAGTGAGGAAGCAGAGACAGCCATGGCAAGGTGCCAAAGGGGATGGCCACTATCGACGGAGAGCTTGGCGCGGGACGGAGGCGGCTCGCGGCAGAGCTCCTGCGGCGAGGATGGCGGCCGAAACAGGCTAGGTCACGGAGGCATGGAGAGGCGAGCGGCCGCTGCGGAAGGCGGCTGGATCGAGGCGACGGGGTTTGCGCGATGCAGAGAGGAGAGCAGCGACAGGATGCAGAGAGGACGTGAGGGAGAGAGGAGGGGCGGGGTCACGATTGTGGTGGGGCCAGGGCAGACGCGCACGGGGTGAGGTTGCGATGGGGTTGGTGAGAGGCGAGGAGATCGAGGCCGGGTGCGGGGCTATCAGTGGGGTGGGGCCAGGCTCGCATGACGCGGATGGTTTCAGAGCAGGGTGGGCGCTGCGGTAGGTAGGCGGTTTGTGTTCTGCGTTGCAACATGACAGGCAGGAGTGTGCCACTTGCAACGCTGCTTCTTGTGTTGCGTGGCAACAAGGGAGAGGCGGGGTGGTTGCGTCCCACGCTAGGTGACGTGGACCAGGTCGGCGAGCGTGTAGGCGTGCATCTGGTGGGTGGCGGCGGCTAAGGGAGTGTGATGGGTTTGGTAAGACTAGGGTTCAGATAGATGGGGATGAGGGTTTTAATTTGGAGGTGGCCGGCTGGGCTTTTGGGCCTGGCTGGCTGCCTCCCAAAAATAATATAACTTTTTATTTATTATTTAAAAGGCTTTTGCAAACCGTTTATAGACAAAACGAAATATTCCGGACAAGCCCGGGTTTTATAGTTTGAATAAAAGACGGGGCGTTTAGAAAACAAAATCAGGCTTTTCGAAAATAGTTTTAGACAAAACCATGCATGATGATGACGATGCTCAAATGCAATGTGGCATGATGACATGAGCATGCGATCATGATGATGCAATGCACAAAAACACAACGATTTTCTAGTAGTGGTTTTGGCGGGGCACCACAAGAACAGACATGCAATGACTGTAGATGAGGTTCATGAAAAGAATAGACATGCAATGACACTGGCTATTTCCATATGTGGTTTGTGAGAAGAACATACGTGCAATGACTCTGGCTGTGGTTCATGAAAAGAACACACATGAAATGCCACTAGTGGATCCCTGTGTGGTTTGTGGAAAGAACATACATGCAACGACTCTAGCTGTGGTTTGTGAAAAGAACACACATCCAATGACACTGGTGGATCCATGTGTGGTTTGTGAGGACACACATGCAATGAATCTAGTGGATCCATGTATGGTTTGTGAGAAGAACACACATGCAATGACACTGGGTGTGGTTAATGAAAAGAGCAGACATGAAATGACACTGGCTGTGGTTCATGAAAAGAACACACATCCAGTGACACTGGTGGATCCATGTGTGGTTTTTGGGAAGAACAGACATGCAATGACACTCGTGGATCCTTATGTGGTTTGTGGAAAGAACAGACATGCAATGACACTGGGTGTGGTTAATGAAAAGAACAGACATGCAATGACTCTGGTTGTGGTTCATGAAAAGAAAACACATGCAATGTCACTGGTGGATCCATGTGTGGTTTGTGGAAAGAACAGACATGCAATGTGTGGCGCCCCGCTAAAACCACTACTAGAAAATCGCTGTATTTTAGTGCACTGTATCATCATGACCGCATGCTCATGTCATCATGCCACATTGCATTTGAGCATCGTCATGTCATCAGGAATTTGTTTGTCTAAAACTATTTTCTAAAAGCCTAGTTTTGTTTTCTAAATATCCCTGTCTCTATTTCAAATCAAATCCTGGTCTCTTCCAGATCTTTTATTTGCTAAACTATTTACGAAAAGAATATTTAAAACAAAATAACTAAACAAAAACATATTTTTATAAAATCCCGGGGAGGCAGTCCAGCCGATCAGACTAGAGGTCTGACCGGGCCAGACTACCTACTACCTGGCCCGTCTAAATCTAGACCTAAACCCTAGGTAGCAAACCCTAACCCTATCTACGCCTAACCTCCCTCTCTGCCGCCGCAACCATACACCGATGCAACAAACCCTCCCCTGGAGCCAACACGTCCCAGACGCCCAGGACCCAATGCCCGTGTTACACGCTCCACCCACGCGTCACTCTGCCCCTGCACTACACGCCATTCCGACCCGTCTACATCCTGGCCCCACCACCTGGCTCCAATCCCTCCCCGCCGCTAGAAAACCACCCGCACTCCCCCTGATCGCCACGCCTTCCCACCTGCCCCCATCTCCCGCACCGCACACCGACCCACACAGTGCCCGCCCACACCCTGCACGCCTCCCCAACCACTTGGTCGCCGCCTGCACGTTTCCCCACACACCACGTCCCACTTCACTACACCACCCAGCCGCACCACGCATCGCGCTCCCCTGGACTAACCTGCGCGCGTCGCACGCAACCTGCACCGCCCAGCCCCATCACTCGCATCCCTGGCCCCACCTCGACACTCCCCACCTACCGCTACCCCGACCCCTTCCTCGATATCTCCCTCGCGATCCCCATCCTCGCCCCTCGTCAGTGTCCGTCCACAGGCAGCCGCCGCCGGCTAGCATGCTGCTTGACCCCGTGCCCTCCCACTGTCCACCTCGCCTCGCCTGCCTCACGCCCGCGTCGCCTAACACCGCCACCACCTCCTGCACTCCGCCGGCCCCTCGCTCTCGCCTGCAGCGAGCCCACTCCGGCCTCCCTGCCCCGGCCACGCCCCATCGTCGTCCCGTCGCCCGCACGTGGTCCTCTGTCCCTGATGCCAAGCACCACGCCGCCGCTCTACCTCGTCACCGACCCAGCGCCCCCACGAACCGCTGCTGTGCGTGGGCCCGCCTCCGTTCTCGTCTCGGGTGCCCTCTCCTTCGTCGGTCGCTTCTTGATCATGGACGGCCTCCCGTGCGCTGCCGTGGGCGTCCTTGTCCTGGCCGGAAGCGGCTCTGCAGCAGCGCGCTTGCCGAGCTCGTGCGGTCGTCTTCTGCGGTTCTCCGGCCACATTCTTCCCTCCCGCCCGTACCATCGACTTCGACCCCAGCAGTGCGCCGGCTCGTCCCCGCCAATCACTGTCGAACTCGCCGCATCCTTTGTTCAGGCGTGAGCGCACAGTGGTGGCTTGTCCAGGTCTCTGTACATGTGTGGTGTCAGGGTGCTGTTTTGGTTATACTTGGTCACAGTCTCCCTTGGATCTTTTGTCTAGTCGCTGCTCATGATCTATGTCGTTACCCCCCTTATGTTGTGTTCTTCAGTGGCATGTTGAGGTTTCAAAGAACGACAAGTTGGAGACCGACTATAGCAGTTACTCCTACTCCGGGGCAACAGAAAGGCAAAACTACAAGATCGTCGAGGGATACCCTAACCGATCCAAGATCGTCACCGTTAGCGAAACCACAAGTTCTCCATCGAGGAGTGGAACCCGAACCCCTCAAGATGACAAGATCGCTTCCCCGGATCCGAACACTGAGCCTCAACATGCCAAGATCTTCTCCCTGGAATCGCCATGACCTCCGTCACGGAAACTGACGACCCGACCCAAGATCCGAGGACCGATCCCGTCGAACCGAACCCCAAGACCCCGGAGCCCCGAGACCGAACCCCGGACCCCCGGAACCCAAGATCTACCAAACCCAGATGTGCGAACCTTTTCCCGAGCCCCTATTTTATAAATGCTATATATAAAACTTGTTGCATATTACATTGTTCATGCTCACATACATATTCATTTGTTTGGGGCATTATGCCGATTCACCTCATAATTAAATATGGCGTAGATATGCGGACAAATATAGTCTTATACCGCCTCCATTTAAATTTGCGTAGTGAACCGATGCCATGCTTTGTCGTGTTTAAACAACATTTAAAATGTGGGGTATCTAAACAACTTGAACCTTATAATTAATTATCGGGACCCCGGTTCCGCTTAATATTGCCTAGTCGCGTCGCATCTGTGCCATGCCATGCATCATATCATAATCATGCCGGATCTTTTGCCATAGTATTAAATATTGCATCAGGTGTTTATTCTAGTGTTTGCTTCTTCGCGGATTAGGCCAATGAGTTGATGCGAGTATCAACAAGTTCTCCGGATATGATCCCTCGGCAGTGTTTCCCCAGGCGAGCATCTCTCCCCCTTTCTACCTATTTTGTGTTTATAGTCTTTATTTCCTCCTGTTGATCTATTGCTATCTCTGTCACGATGCTTTAGTTTCCGTGCACCAATTATACTCCTTGCAGCCTCTATATTGCCATGGACACATCCTATTGCCTGTTGTTTGACCGATAGCCGGCCCTGCGAGTCGTAGTTGCTTGCTTCTATGTTGCTTCGTGTCGTTGTCGTTCCACAGTTGACGGCAAGTTGGCACATGATAAACGGTGGAGATGATCATGATTTTATACACAACTATTTAATTGCTAGATATAACTAATGCAGAGGCATCGGTGGGCAATAGATGTTATTTGGTTCTTCCACGCTCACTTGTGTCCCGTAGGACCCCGAGTACTTGATACCTGTTCCTTGATTTTTCGCGCTATCCACATCCGGGAGGCCGTGGACCCCCCCTGAGCCAGAGCTTGATTCATTTCTATTTCTTGCGGCCACAAACTAGTTTGGGGTTTTATTTACTATCCTGTACTTATGCCATGTTACTGCTTTATTTAAGATTGTGCGTGGAGCACTTGTACTGTTTTGGATGCCAAGTGTTTTCGCGGTATCGACAAGCCCAGTCACATTTTTGGGTTCCCAGTCATTTACAACCATTGATGCAAACCCTGGGTCTGTTCCGGAGCCGGCCAACTTCGTTGCGGGTAGCTTAGTGGGGTGGCCCCCTGAAATATTTTATGAATCCTGTGATCGCTTTGTCGTGAATGCCTCGTTGGGTTTTGAGTTGGTTTTTCCGAGGTTGATCGAGTGTGTGTTGCTATTTGTGCACCCCTGCAGGGGAAAACTTTCTGAAAGCCATGTCCGCGGTTATGGATGACTTGGAGCATAGTATCTTGATCATAGACAAGCATAACTAACGTAGTGCTATAAATTTGACTTAATATGTGACTAGTAATCAGATTCAGATACAACAGAATGGATATTAAAAATGCCAACAACTGGTGGAGCTGGGGTTCCTTGTGTCTTGTTATATCTGCCTAGTAAGTATTGCAACTCCAATAGAATGTGATAAAAGTGGCAACAACTGCTGGGTTTTGGGATTCCTCACGACAATTATATCTGACTAATAAATGTTCCAACTATAATGGAATGTTTACTAAAACTGCCCACTACTTATGCTATCAGGATGACTCATGCTATATATCTGACTAGTAAATGCTGCAACTATAACGGAATGAGTAAAATTGCCAACCGTGTGAGTTCCTCGGTCTGACTTCCTCGTTTGGTCTCGAGGGGGAAATACCAGGATGGGTATGTTTGATGTTAGTCTCAGGTTGGATCCGAATAGGTTTTTCTTACCCCTCTCTGATAGTCGCTAGTTGTATCGTGTCTCTATAGGTTGTTTAGTGCATGCTGCGCTGCCGCTTCAGTCCACCATACCTATGTAGGCAAGAGCCGTCGAATTGTAGCCTCGCCATGTACTCGCCTCAGTACTGACGCTCCTCTTTTTCCTTTGCCCTTTGTCGGCACCCCTTTTTTTTTAGTAGGATTGAGATTGACGTCGTCAGCAGAGTTACCCTTCCGGCTTGGCCTGGGCAGGGTTATGGACGCCATTGGTTATTCTT
Source organism: Avena eriantha (assembly GCA_910589775.1). NCBI lineage: Eukaryota > Viridiplantae > Streptophyta > Magnoliopsida > Poales > Poaceae > Avena > Avena eriantha. The sequence continues at coordinate 502,371,894 of OU342742.1, forward strand.
CATGGCTCTTAGCCCCATTTGCATATTGTCCGTAGTCGGACGCTCTATTGTTTTCAAGGTGATTTGGATCTTTGTATAGTATATCTGTATTCTTGACTCATGGAGTCATTGATGTATATATATATATATGTTCCGTGGGTTCCATCGTGGACTAATGTGTAATGGTATTACTTTGTTTTCCACCCGCACGAAAGTGCCTGGTGGGCGTCCTTGAATCGTTTCTATGCGGGTTTGGTGGGAAGCGCTAAAACTTGCATAGGGACGATTTGATGGTGTTACAGAGTGGTATCAAAGCTTAGTAGTTGCGATACCCCACTGGTCCATCCTGTAGGATAACCTAGCTAACGGCCGATGTAGAGTGTCAAAACTATTTTGCAAAATCGGTTGGATAGATCTGATTAGGTCTGATTTTACTCCTTACCCCTCTACTGTTCTCCTCTTACCTCTACATGTTTTGAATCTGCTCTCTTATCTTTTCTTTGAGTCCAGGAATTCTCGTGGTTGGGTTTCCGTCGTACCTTCAGGGTTTCGCTTCCTCCTCTGGTAACGGTGCTTCTACATCCGGTCTTCGTGCTATTTGAGGAATCCTTCATATGTTGGACTTCTCTCTGTTCCTTGTTGTGCCTTCCGGTGTTTTCCAACGCGACGACATCATCTACGCCAGATCCGATGCAGAGTCTACATCACTCCTTTGTTTCCGAACCTCGCTTGTCGAGATATCCAGTCTGATTCCGAGAATGGTTGCACGCTTTTCAACTGATTGTGCGGAGTAGTAGTTTGGGTGCGTGATGGATTGGCCCCCATGCCGACTACTCACTCTATTCGCTTTTGTACATTGTAGTGGATTAGAATGCATCGTCTCTCCCCTTCTATCGAAGTTAGAGGTGGCTTTATTTGTTGATACCTTTACCATCGTCCTTTGTTCCTGGAGTGTTCTCTCGACGATCACGGACAACGACCACTTGTTAGTGGTGTCGCGAGGATCTACATGAAGTGAGAAGATTCAGATCGCCGGCCTTCTTCCCGGTACCATGAGGTGGATCTCGAGGGTGAGATCCATTGTTAGTGGTGTCGAATTGTGGCTCCCCGCTAAAACCACTACTAGAAAATCGTTGTATTTTTGTGCACTGCATCATCATGACCGCATGCTCATGTCATCATGCCACATTGCATTTGAGCATCGCCATGTTATCAGGCATTTGTTTGTCTAAAACTATTTTCTAAAAGCCTAGTTTTGTTTTCTAAATATCCCTGTCTCTATTTCAAATAAAATCCCGGTCTCTTCCAGATCTTTTATTTGCTAAACTATTTACTAAAAGAATATTTAAAACAAAATAAATAAACAAAAACATATTTTTATAAAATCCAGGGGAGGCAGTCCAGCCGATCAGACTAGAGGTCTGACTGGGCCAGACTACCTACTACCCGGCCCGTCTAAATCTAGACCTAAACCCTAGCTAGCAAACCCTAACCCTATCTACACGTAACCTCCCTCTCAGCCGTCGCCACCCACCAGAGTACAACCATACACCGACGCAACAAACCCTCCCCTGGACACAACACGTCCCAGACGCCCAGCACCCAATGCCCGCGTTGCACGCTCCACCCACGCGTCACTCTGCCCCTGCACTACATGCCATTCCGACCCGTCTACACCCTGGCCCCACCACCTGGCTCCAATCCCACCCCGTCGCTAGAAAACCACCTGCACTCCCCCCGATCGCCATGCCTTCCCACCTGCCCCCATCTCCCGCACCGCACACCAACCCACATAGTGCCCGCCCACACCCTGCACGCCTCCCCAACCACCTGGTCTCTGTCTGCATGTTTCCCCACACACCACGTCCCACTGCACCACACCATCCAGCCCCACCATGCATCGCGCTCCCCTGGCCCAACCCGCGCGCGTCGCACGCCACCTGCACCGCCCAGCCCCATCGCCTGCATCCCTGGCCCCACCTCGACGCTCCCCACCTACAGCTACCCCGACCCCTTCCTCGATATCTCCCTCGCGATCCCCATCCTCGCCCCTCGTCGGTGTCTGTCCATAGGCAGCCGCCGCCGGCCAGCATGCTGCTCGACCCCGTGCCCTCCCACGGTCCACCTCGCCTCGCGCCCTTCCTCAAGGGGTCCTCCTCTCCCTCGATTCCTACGGCCGCCGCCCGGGCGACCCACCTCGCGGCCCCGCGTCCGCCGACCTTGCCCGGCCATGGACCTCGCGCCCGTGTCGCCTAACACTGCCACCACCTCCTGCACTCTGTCGGCCCCTCGCTCTCGCCTGTATCGAGCCCACTCTGTCCTCCCTGCCCTGGCCATGCCCCATCGCCGTCCCGTCGCCCGCGCGTGGTTCTCCATCCCTAACGCCAAGCACTGCGCCGCCGCTCTGCCTCGTCACCGACCCAGCGCCCCCACGAACCGCTGCTATGCATGGGCCCGCCTCCGTTCTCGTCTCGGGTGCCCTCTCCTTCGTCGGTCGCTTCTTCACCACGGACGGCCTCCCGCGCGCCGCCGCGGGCATCCTTGTCCCGGCCGGAAGCGGCTCTGCAGCAGCGCGCTCGCCGAGCTTGCGCAGCCATCTTCTGCGGTTCTCCGGCCACATGCTTCCCTCCCACCCGTACCATCGACTTCGACCCCAGCAGTGCGCCGGCTCGTCCCCGCCAATCGCTGTCGAACTCGCCGCTTCCTTTGTTCAGGCATGAGCGCACAGTGGTGGCTTGTCCAGGTCTCTATACATGTGTGGCGTCAGGGTGCTGTTTTGGTTATACTTGGTCACAGTCTCCCTTGGGTCTTTGGTCCAGTCGCTGCTCATGATCTATGTCGTTACCCCCCTTATGTTGTGTTCTTCAGTGGCATGTTGAGGTTTCAAAGAACAAAAAGTTGGAGACCGACTATAGCAGTTACTCCTACTCCGGGGCAACAGAAAGGCAGAACTACAAGATTGTTGAGGGATACCCTAACCGATCCAAGATCGTCACCGTTAGCGAAACGACAAGTTCTCCATCGAGGAGTGGAACCCGAACCCCTCAAGATGACAAGATCGCTTCCCTGGATCCGAAGACCGAGCCTCGGCATCCCAAGATCTTCTCCCTGGAATCGCCATGACCTCCGTCACAGAAACCGACGACCCGACCCAAGATCCGAGGACCGATCCCGTCAAACCGAACCCCAAGACCCCGGAGCCCCGAGACCGAACCCCGGACCCCCGGAACCCAAGATCTTCCGAACCCAGATGTGCGAACCTTTTCCCGAGCCCCTATTTTATAAATGCTATATATAAAACTTGTTGCATATTACATTGTTCATGCTCACATACATATTCATTTGTTTGGGGCATTATGCCGATTCACCTCATAATAAAATATGGAGTACATATGCGGACAAATATAGTCTTATACCGCCTCCATTTAAATTTGCGTAGTGAACCGATGCCATGTTTTGCCATGTTTAAACAACATTTAAAATGCGGGGTATCTAAACAACTTGAACCTTATAATTAATTATTCGGGACCCCGGTTCCGCTTAATATTGCCTAGTCGCATTGCATCTGTCCCATGCCATGCATCATATCATAATCATGCCGGATCTTTTGCTGTAGTATTTAATATTGCATCCGGTGTTTCTTCTAGTGTTGTCTTCTTCGCGGATTAGGCCGATGAGTTGATGCGAGTAACAACAAGTTCTCCAGATATGATCCCTCGACAGTGTTTCCCTAGGCGAGCATCTCTCCCCCTTTCTACCTATTTTGTGTTTATAGTCTTTATTTCCTCCTGTTGATCTATTGCTATCTGTGTCGCGATGCTTTAGTTTCCGTGCACCAATTATACTCCTTGCAGCCTCTATATTGCCATGGAAACATCCTATTGCCTGTTGTTTGATAGATAGCCGGCCCTGCGGGTCATAGTTGCTTGCTCCTGTGTTGCTTCGCGTCGTTGTCGTTCCACCGTTGACGGCAAGTTGGCACATGATAAACGGTGGAGATGCTTAATGGTGGAGATGATCATGATTTTAAACACAACTATTAAATTGCTAGATATAACTAATGCAGAGGCATCAGTGGGCAATAGATGTTATTTGGTTCTTCCACGCTCACTTGTGTCCCGTAGGACCCCGAGTACTTGATACCTGTTCCTTGATTTTTCGCACTATCCACATCCGGGAGGCCGTGGACCCCCCCCCTGAGCCAGAGCTTGATTCATTTCTATTTCTTGGGGCCACAAACGAGTTTGGGGTTTTATTTACTATCCTGTACTTATGCCATGTTACTGCTTTATTTAAGATTGTGCGTGGAGCACCTGTACTGTTTTGGATGCGGAGTGTTTTTGCGGTATCGACAAGCCCAGTTACATTTTTGGGTTCCCAGTCGTTTACAGCCATTGACACAAACCCTGGGTCCGTGCCGGAGCCGGCCAACTTCGTTGCGGGTAGCTTAGTGGGGTGGCCCCCTAAAATATTTTATGAATCCGGTGATCGCTTTGTCGTGAATGCCTCGTTGGGTTTTGAGTTGGTTTTTCTGAGGTTGATCGAGTGTGTGTTGCTATTTGAGCACCCCTGCAGGGTAAAACTTTCTGAAAGCCGTGTCCGCGGTTATGGACGACTTGGAGCACAGTATCTTGATCATAGACAAGCATAACTAAAGTAGTGCCATAAATATGAGTTAATATGTGACTAGTAATCAGATTCAAATACAACAGAATGGATATTAAAAATGCCAACAACTGGTGGAGCTGGGGTTCCTTGTGTCTTGTTATATCTGCCTAGTAAGTATTGCAACTCCAATGGAATGTGATAAAAGTGCCAACAACTGCTGGGTTTTGGGATTCCACAGGACAATTATATCTGATTAATAAATGTTCCAACTACAACGGAATGTTTACTAAAACCGCCCACTACTTATGCTATCAGGATGACTCATGCTATATATCTGACTAGTAAATGCTGCGACTATAACGGAATGAGTAAAATTGCCAACCGTGTGAGTTCCTCGGTCTGACTTCCTCGTTTGGTCTCGAGGGGGAAATACCAGGATGGGTATGTTTGATGTTAGTCTCAGGTTGGATCCGAATAGGTATTTCTTACCCCTCTATGATAGCCGCCAGTTGTATCGTGTCTCTATAGGTTGTTTAGTGTATGCTGCGCCGCCGCTTCAGTCCACCATACCTATGTAGGCGAGAGCCGCCGAATTCTAGCCTCGCCATGTACTGGCCTCAATACTGACGCTCCTCTTTTTCCTTTGCCCTTTGTCGGCACCACTTTGGTTTTAGCAGGTTTGAGATCGACGTCGTTTGCAGGGTTACCCTTCCGGCTTGGCCTGGGCAGGGTTATAGACGCCATTGGTTATTCTTCAGGGCTCTTAGCCCCATTTGCATCTTGTCTGTAGTCGGACGCTCTATTGTTTTCAAGGTGATTTGGATCTTTGTATAGTATATTTGTATTCTTGACTCATGGAGTCATTGATGTATACATATATGTTCTGTGCGTTCCATCGTGGACTAATGTGTAATGATATTACTTCGTTTTCCACCCGCACGAAAGTGCCTGGTGGGCGTCCTTGAATCGTTTCTATGCGGGTTTGGCGGGAAGCGCTAAAACTTGCATAGGGCGATTCGAGGGTGTTACACAATGACACTGATGTGGTTCATGAAAATAGCAGACATGCAATGACAATGGTGGATCCATGTGTGGTTTGTGAGAAGAACACACATGCAATGACACTGGGTGTGGTTCATGAAAAGAATACACATCCAATGACACTAGTGTATCCTTATGTGGTTTTGAGAAGAATAGACATGCAATGACTCTAGCCATGGTTCATGAAAAGAACAGACATGCAATGACTCTAGCTATTTCCATGTGTGGTTTGTGAGAAGAACAAACATGCAATGACTCTGGTTGTGGTTCATGAAAAGAACACACATGCAATGACACTGGTGGATCCATGTGTGGTTTGTGGAAAGAACAGACATGGAATGACTCTAGCTATGCTTTGTGAAAAGAACACACATCCAATGACACTGGTGGATCCATGTGTGGTTTGTGCAAAGAACAGATATGCAATGACTCTAGTTGTGGTTTGTGAAAAGAACTTACATGCAATGGCTCTATTTGTGGTTTGTGAAAAAAAACACATCCCGTGACACTGGTGGATCCATATTTGGTTTGTGGAATGAACAGACATGCAATGCCTCTAGCTATCGTTCCTTGAAAGAACAGACATGCAATGACACTGGTTGTTTCCATGTGTGGTTTGTGAGAAGAACACACATGCAATGACTCTGGCTATGGTTCATGAAAAGAACATACATGCAATGACACTGGTGGAGCCATGTGTGGTTTGTGGAAAGAACAGACATCCAATGACTCTGGCTGTGGTTTGTGAAAAGAACACACATCCAATGACACTGGAGGGTCCATGTGTGGTTTGTGAGAAGGACACACATCCAATGACTCTAGTGGATCCATGTGTAGTTTGTGAGAAGAACACACATGCAGTGACACTAGGTGTGGTTAATGAAAAGTGCAGACATGCAATGACACTGGTGGATCCATGTGTGGTTTGTGAGAAGAACACACATCCAATGACGCTGGTGTATCCTAATGTGGTTTGTGAAAAGAATATACATGCAATGACTCTGGGCTGTGGTTCTTGAAAAGAATAGACATGCAATGACACTAGTTGTGGTTCATGAAAAGAACAGACATGTGGATTGTGGGAAGAACAGTCATGTAATGATACTGGTGGATCCATGTGTGTTTTGTGGAAAGAATAGACATGCAATGACTCTGGCTATGGTTTGTGAAAAGAGCACACATCAAATGACACTGGTGGATCCATGTGTGGTTTGTGGAAAGAACAAATATGCAATGACTCTAGTTGTGGTTTGTCAAAAGAACAAACATGCAATGAATCTAGTTGTGGTTTGTGAAAAAACACACATCTAGTGATACTGGTGGATCCATATGTGGTTTGTGGAACGAACAGACATGCAATGTCTCTAGTTGTGGTTCATGAAAGGAACAGACATGCAATGACACTGGCTGTTTCCATGTGTGGTTTGTGAGACAAACACACATGCAATGACTCTGGCTCTAGTTCATGAAAAGATCACACATGCAATGACACTGGTGGATCCATGTGTGGTTTGTGGAAAGAACAGACATGCAATGTCTCTGGCTGTGGTTTGTGAAAAGAACACACATCCAATGACACTGGTGGATCCATGTGTGGTTTGTGAGAAGGACAGGCATGCAATGACTCTAGTGGATCCATGTGTGGCTTGTGAGAAGAACGCACATGCAATGACACGGGGTGTGGTTAATGAAAAGAGAAGACATGCAATGACACTGGGTGTGGTTCATGAAAATAACACACATCTAGTGACACTGGTGTATCCATGTGTGGTTTGTGGGAAGAATAGACATGCAATGACACTGGTGGATCCTTATGTGGTTTGTGGAAAGAACAGACATGGAATGACATTGGGTGTGGTTAATGAAAAGAACAGAACTACAATGACTCTAGTTGTGGTTCATGAAAATAAAACACATGCAATGACACTGGTGGATCCATGTGTGGTTTGTGGAAAGAAAAGACATGCAATGACACTGATGTGGTTCATGAAAAGAGCAGACATGCAATGACAATGGTGGATCCATGTGTGGTTTGTGAGAAGAACACAAATGCAATGACACAGGGTGTGGTTCATGAAAAGAACACACATCCAATGACACTAGTGTATCCTTATGTGGTTTGTGAGAAGAACATACATGCAATGACTCTAGTTGTGGTTCATGAAAAGAAAAGACATGCAATAACTCTAGCTGTTTCCATGTGTGGTTTGTGAGAAGAACACACATGCAATGACTCTGGCTGTGGTTCATGAAAAGAACACACATGCAATGACACTGGTGGATCCATGTGTGGTTTGTGGAAAGAACACACATGCAATGACTCTTGTTGTGGTTTGTGAAAAGACCAGACATGTAATGACTCTAGTTGTGGTTTATGAAAATAACACACATCCAGTGACACTGGTGGATCCATATGTGGTTTGTGGAAAGAACAGACATGCAATGACTCTAGCTATGGCTCATGAAAATAATAGACATGCAATGACACTGGCTATTTCCATGTGTGGTTTGTGAGAAGAACACACGTGCAATGACTCTGGCTATGGTTCATGAAAACAACACAAATGAAATGACAGTGGTGGATCCATGTGTGGTTTGTGGAAAGAACAGACATGCAACGACTCTGGCTGTGGTTTGTGAAAAGAACACACATCCAATGACACTGGTGGATCCATGTGTGGTTTGTGAGAAGGACACACATGCAATGACTCTAGTGGATCCATGTGTGGTTTGTGAGAAGAGAACACATGCAATGAAACTGGGTGTGGTTAATGAAAAGAGCAGACATGCAATGACACTGGTTGTGGTTCATGAAAAGAACACACATCAAGTGACACTGGTGGATCCATGTGTGGTTTGTGGGAAGAACAGGACACTGGTGGATCCTTATGTGGTTTGTGGAAAGAACAGACATGCAATGACACTTGGTGTGGTTAATGAAAAGAACAGACATGCAATGACTATGGTTGTGGTTCATGAAAAGAAAACACATGCAATGACACTAGGGGATCCATGTGTAGTTTGTGGAAAGAACAGACATGCAATGCTCTAGCTGTGGTTCATGAAAAGAGAAGACATGCAATGACAATGGTGGATCCATGTGGGGTTTGTGATAAGAACACACATGCAATGACACTGGGTGTGGTTCATGAAAAGAACACACATCCAATGACACTAGTGTATCCTTATGTGGTTTTGAGAAGAACAGACATGCAATGATTCTAGCTGTGGTTCATGAAAATAACAGACATGCAATGACTCTAGCTGTTTCCATGGGTGGTTTGTTAGAAGAACACACATGCAATGACTCTGGCTGTGGTTCATGAAGAGAACACACATGCAATGACACTAGTGGATCCATGTGTGGTTTGTGGAAAGAATAGACATGCAATGACTCTGGCTGTGGTTTGTGAAAAGAACACACATCCAATGACCTGGTGGATCCATGTGCGGTTTGTGGAAAGAATAGATATGCAATGCCTCTAGTTGTTGATTGTGAAAAGAACATACATGCAATGACTCTAGTTGTGGTTTGTGAAAAAAAAACACATCCAGTGACACTGGTGGATCCATATGTGGTTTGTGTAATGAACAGACATGTAATGACTCTAGCTGTGGTTCCTGAAAAGAACAGACATGCAATGACACTGGGTGTTTCCATGTGTGGTTTGTGAGAAGAACACACATGCAATGACTCTGGCTGTGGTTCATGAAAAGAACACACATGCAATGAAACTGGTGGATCCGTGTGTGGTTTATGGAAAGAACAAACATGCAATGACTCTGGGTGTCGTTTGTGAAAAGAACACACATCCAATGACACTGGTTGATCCATCTGTGGTTTGTGAGATGGACACACATGCAATGACTCTAGTGGATCCATGTCTAGTTTGTGAGAAGAACACACATTCAGTGACACTGGGTGTGGTTAATGAAAAGAGCAGACATGCAATGACACTGGTGGATCCATGTGTGGTTTGTGAGAAGAACAGACATGCAATGACTCTAGCTGTGGCTCATGAAAAGAATAGACATGCAATGACACTGGCTATTTCCATGTGTG